>WBMY01007228.1:311366-333225 GCA_013397315.1 Donacobius atricapilla | reverse complement strand
CCCCCAAGCCTCCTGAGAGCCTCTCTGGTCTCCTCAGAGTATCTCCTCAGACATCCCCTTTTCCCAAAGCGTCCCTACGGCTTTCCCCTAAAATCTCTTGACAGCCTCCACAAATCCTCTCAAAGCCCCCTCAGAGCCTCCCCTCAGACTCTGCTCAAAGCCTCCCCACAGATTTTCCCCAGAGAGACCCCCTCAAAATCGCCTCAGAGCTTCCCCGCGGGCTTCCTCTCAGAGCCCCCCTAGCCCCTTGCAGCCCCTCTCCTCGTTGCCAGATTTCCTGCGAGGCTCNCCCCGGGGCTCCTGCAGAGGGGCTCCTTCCCTCGATGCAGGGAAGCCCTTTTCTCCGTTCGCTCCCTCCCTCCCCAGTAAGGCACCCTCCCCCAGCGAGCACCCACACACCCTGCCCCACCTCATGCCACAGCCCCTCTCCTCCATGCACGGCCACCCCACAGTGGGAGGGGGTCCTGCCCCGCCACTGACCTCCCGTCCCTCAGCCCCGGGGCGCAGCGCTGCCTCCCATCCCCTGCACCTCTCTGCTTATGTGCGGATGGCTCCGGCTTTGAGGGAGGAAAGGGGGTGGCAGAGGGGGGTTCTCCTGAACTGCTTCCAGATCTGGTGCATATGGTGCATTTCTTCTCCAGGAGCGAAACCCTGAGATGGAGGAATGTCACTGGGAAACTCAGCCTAATCCCTCCTGCCGGGAAGCGCGCTCCTGATTACACCACAGGATTGGCTGCTATCCGCCTCTCCTTCTCCGGCAGGGCTTCGCACCCGCTCGGTCATTTCCCTCATCTCCCCTTTCTTAGCGTCGCTACTTCCATAAGGATATATTCCTTCGTTTAGGAAGTAAGTATCTCAGTACTCAGTACTCTATATCTGTCTTCGTTCAGGTAATTGTTTTTCTGCCTCAGGGATAAATCCTCTTGAGCTCCAGAGTACGGTTACATCCTTGCATCACTTCAAGTGCTTGTAGACAGGTTGGGTGCAGCTCTTCACCACACGTTAATTACCCTCAGCAAAAAAAAAAGTCACCTGCACCACATTGCAACTGAGGAGTTAACAGAGGGAAAATGCTCCACTATTCCTTGTGCTTGCTCTCTCCCTGTTACATAAATAACTGTGATTCTTTCTGTATGTAATTAATGTAAAGTAATTTATGCAACAACATAAAATCCATGTGTTGGTCTGTATGTGTAAAATGGCTTCCTTTTTATCATTTTTATATTGGTTTTGCTAAATGATATGTCAGGATAGCTTTTAATCAGCACATGATGATACATCCAGAGAAACTCCTTCAGCTTATGTGAACTAGATCTAGATCTGGCACACTGGAGAGCTCAGTTGTTAAGTCATTAAGAAGCAGAGTAGGAAAGAAAACCAACTGGAAATGTNCCCAAAATCCCTCCCGAGACCCCTCGAAGCCCGGCAGTTCCCAGCCGCGCTCCATCGGAGCAATCAGGGCTCCCGCCTGACCCTTGAGCTCCCCCAGAGCTTCTCAGAACCGCCCCTGCAGACCCTCTCAACGCCACCGAAATCTTTTCCGAGCCCNGAGGAATGTCACTGGGAAACTCAGCCTAATCCCTCCTGCCGGGAAGCGCGCTCCTGATTACACCACAGGATTGGCTGCTATCCGCCTCTCCTTCTCCGGCAGGGCTTCGCACCCGCTCGGTCATTTCCCTCATCTCCCCTTTCTTAGCGTCGCTACTTCCATAAGGATATATTCCTTCGTTTAGGAAGTAAGTATCTCAGTACTCAGTACTCTATATCTGTCTTCGTTCAGGTAATTGTTTTTCTGCCTCAGGGATAAATCCTCTTGAGCTCCAGAGTACGGTTACATCCTTGCATCACTTCAAGTGCTTGTAGACAGGTTGGGTGCAGCTCTTCACCACACGTTAATTACCCTCAGCAAAAAAAAAAGTCACCTGCACCACATTGCAACTGAGGAGTTAACAGAGGGAAAATGCTCCACTATTCCTTGTGCTTGCTCTCTCCCTGTTACATAAATAACTGTGATTCTTTCTGTATGTAATTAATGTAAAGTAATTTATGCAACAACATAAAATCCATGTGTTGGTCTGTATGTGTAAAATGGCTTCCTTTTTATCATTTTTATATTGGTTTTGCTAAATGATATGTCAGGATAGCTTTTAATCAGCACATGATGATACATCCAGAGAAACTCCTTCAGCTTATGTGAACTAGATCTAGATCTGGCACACTGGAGAGCTCAGTTGTTAAGTCATTAAGAAGCAGAGTAGGAAAGAAAACCAACTGGAAATGTCATTGAGGGCTCAGAGAGGGCTGCGAGTGTGGTTCTTGTCCAGTCCCAGACCAGGAGGTCAGGAGAACGAGGCAACTGAACAGAAATACCAGTGTGGGAGTGAGAGCTGGAGCCTGTGTTGTACTTACAGAGCAGGATGAGAGCCTGAGAGCTGTGGCTGAGATTGTCACTGGATAGATGGTCAGTATGGGTTATGAGCCATTAAACACTGGGGATTAGGGGGTTGGGTGAGGGATCCCTTGTGGAACGGATAAAGCAGCAGCAGCTATCTGAAACTAATTTTTTTGGTGGCTTGCTGCCACAGCAAGAATATTGTCAAGGGTTTTAGAGAGTGGGTAGGCTTGTAAAAAGCTTCTTTCTTAGAAAAAGGGAGCCTCTTCATTGCCCTGAAATCTGGAAAATCAGATATGCTGTTTACTGTTTTCTCAAGGGAAGGACCAAGAGCAGCAAGGAGTTCTCTCTAGTATGTAAAGTGAAATCAGTATAAAAGCTCTTAACTGACACCACTAGAATGGACATATATCTAAATATAACTTTTGGATGTATTAACTAAAAAAAATATAAATCTTTCAGAAGTATGCTTTAAGAGTTTAACAGATTCCTAACCCCTCACATTGCTTCCCTCTCAAGGGTTAAATCTGTTGAAACCAGAAATTTCTTCTTAGAAAAATGTCTGGGTCATGCTATGAAAAACATTCAGAAATAGAAAGCATCTTCTCATGATCCTATAACTGGTAATTTGATCCTGCCCATCTTCCCTTTTCTTTCACTTTTTCCAACATAATTTTACTTTTGGTCTGAGATGAAAACTTGAAAATCATAGAAAGCAGTAATGATAATAAACCCAGTGGAAGCTCTGAAGACGTGAAACACCAGCTAGGAGTGAAATGCCCCTGTGGCCCAGCTTATGTTTCTGTGTCTCACAGAGCTGTTACACTGTGTAGCAATGACCAGTACTCTACTTTTCCTTCCTTTAGGGCTGTTTCTTTTTTAACAGTAATTTGATCCTTCAAAGATGTTGTTCTTTCTTCCTTCCCAGCCTTCTTCTTGTACTTCACATTGACATACAGAGAATATCCATAAACAAAACAAGTGCCTGAGAAATACTTTTTCTCCCAACTGAGGTGACAGAGTGTTCCCAGCACTCATGGGACTAGAACAAAAAAAATTATATTTAGTAAGAAGGAGATATTTTTGTCCTACAAAATTTGCTGGGATTTTCTAAGTCTTGCTTTTCTGTTTTGGGACAAAATGGAAAGCTTTGAGTCTGACACAGAAACTAAAGGCAGGCAAACACGTGATTCTGTCACAGTGGTCTGGTGAGTGGGATCTTCATGCAGGGGGTGGGGGATCCAGGTCAGAGTCAGAGATGTGTTATTCCCTTGCATCTCACATGTTACTTCCTGGAGCTGCTCTGCTTTCTCTGGTCACACAGAAAGGTTCTTGAACCTGCTGAATGCCTTATTCACCTTATTCAGATACTACATTAAGTCAGTCAATACTGAACTATTTCTACAAAGGATAGCTATAAGATGCCTCCCTACTTCCACGACTGTTAGGATTTTGTATGCAGTTTAAGCTGACCTAGCTGCTCAATTCCACTTTTCATTTGACTCCTACCTCTGCTTTTATGCCAGCACTCACTCAAGCTTATCCCATTCACAGTAAGCAAGTCTGGGCAGCTAAACTGTTGGAAAATGATTCTCTTTTTTTGGTAGAACTAGATCTCTGTGTATATTGTCTCACTACAGAGTGAGCTTAAAGTGAGTGCCAACACAGCAGAGGTGGCAGACGTGCAGATGGATGTCAAGACCATGGCGGCGGCACCTTGGATAATTTTTCACTGCTGTGAAATGGCAGGCTCAGGCCTGGTGAGGTTCCTACTCCACCTAATCTTGAACATGAGGTAGGAGTTTAGAGGAGGTTTACTTTTTTTCTCTCACTGTAACAACAAGCAATTTGATCCAGAGCCTGAAGAGTTTTTCCCCAAAATCAGTACAAACTCATGATGACAAACCAGTTTTCTCACCAAAATCCCTCTAATTCATCCTAAAATTCCTTGTCTAGTTGTAGGGGGAAATAAAGAGTCTGATTACGAGGACAACATACATTAAAGCCCCATAATAATCCTCCTGCAGCACTGTAGAAACAGTGCTGTGTGCCTTCTGCTCTTGTTGGTGACAGAAGCCATGCAAAGCCCCAGTAGACCAAATTCCAGTTTTGTCTCTGGAACTCTTAAGGTCTGCAAGCATAAAGGTCCTGGAAATGATCCTTGGTGGCCATGCTCTGTTGACATGGTTCAGCTCCCTGTGGGTAAAGGGAAGGGGGTTTAAGCTTACATATGTTCTGCAAAGAAGGGTTTGTGTTGTTGCAGACTGTTTCCAGCTTCACTGTACTGCTGCTGGAAAAGATTTCAAATACTGGCTGACCTGGTCCATGCTGTGTTAAAAATGTGATGATTGATGAGAGTTTATAATTAGTTTATCACAATTACCTCATTTAAGTTACGCTTGAGGGATGAATTCCTAATCTTGGTTTGTATTTTCAGGCACTAGTAATTTTGAAAAATTAGTAATCATTTGAATTAAGATTTATTATGTGTATTTCAACTCAAAAGCAATCTTTAGACTAAAGCCATGCAAATATCTTGTTTTCAAATGAAACTGAAATGCATTTTCTAAATGTTGTCTTACAGCAATTTTTAGAAATCAGATCTCCTCTTCTAGAAACTAAAAAGAGAAGAGGCAGCCCAGGAGATCCTATTCATGAAAAATTCCCCAAACCCTTCCAGTCAGTGGGAGTTTCACACCAAGAAAGGCCACAAGATGAGGTAAGAAGCACTTTTTTAATCTGAGCTAATGAATTATTGAGAAGTGTGAAGTTACTAAGAGATTTGCATGTTATACCTAGTCAAGGGCTTTTTCATACCTCAGTTTCATTCAGGTTCCCTCTGTTCACGTGTATTTTTTAGCAGTGATTTTGGCAATCAGTATAGCTGGGCACTTTCCATTCCTGATTTTTGTCTTTTTAATGGTAGACAGGTGGAAATTCTCATCCCTAGTATTTTTAGATCCTAAAGGCTAGGAACATATCTGTTCTCCTGAAGCTCCTTAAGCTTTCATCAAAACGCCTTAGTTATATCTGTTGGGAATGGCAGCCCTACCAATAACTAAAAATGTTCAGAAATACCATTTATGAGATCTTTATGTGCTTCTAAGCTTTTGATGCTCATAATCATCAGAGTTACACTTTTACTTACTGACCATCTGCCAGAGACTAAAAAAAACCCTATTTCTTAGACTTAGGAAAATATTATTGGATCTCTGTTAAAGGAAAAGAGAAATCCTGTTGTTCTCTCCTTCAAGAAGCTTTGCTTTTGGTTGATATGCAAAATGAAATTTTGGGGTTGCAAGGGTTTTGTCTTTTCCACGCTCACAAAAATCCTGCAGAATTACAGGCTCTTTTCCACTGTCCACAATGCACAGAAATTTTAGATTTTAGCACCTAAAATTCCTGAGCTCCTGCCCATGGAGAGAATGTGTGTTGTGCTGAGGGCTGAGAGAATTTCTGATATCATAGCTGTAAAATGTGTGACTGGTCCAGATCTAGGCACTGTGAATAAAGGCCATCTCTGTGATCAGCATGATGAGAAAACCACTTGACTGAAAAACAGAAGGAGCAAGACTCAAGCATGGAGAGGAAGAGGCCTACTTCTGGACCAGGAGAGTGCTGTGAAGAGAGGATCTCACCCACAGCTGGATGCTTCAGGAAATGGTGAATTGGAAAAGACTGTAAAATTTGGCACTGGAGCTCGGAGAAGGGGTGGGATTCTAAGATTGTATGAGGTGTTGAAGAGCCCGTGGACCAAAAGGACACTGAGATTTGAGCCACAGTGGGGGAAGTGAGAAGAATGTGTCTAGGAAATAGTAGGCTGAGGAAATTGTGTGGGGAATTACAAGTTGAAGCTGATAGAAAAGGAGAGAAACAAGGAGATTGATGGAGAACTTGGGGGTCAGGGCATGTCCAGATGAAGAAGATCAGACCGGGAGACCTGGAGGGCGAAGCCTAGACCTTGCACAGGAATGAAAATATGAGTGGGGTGAAAAACCTGGCAAGCAGAGACTGGGTGGAATGGGTGGGCAGGCTGGGATTGGGATCTCCATTGGCTATATGCTGGAAGGATGCTTTATTAGAATTGTGTATGTTATTGCTTGCTATTCTGTGTGATCTTGTGAAATACGATATTTTGACAGTAATGACATATTCATACCTACAGTGACTATTTTAACTGAAAATGTATTAGTTTTCAAAATACTTCTCCCTGCAAATATGGTTGCTCTTAGACTTGATGCTTATTCATTTTTAGGATGCAGATTGCACAAAAAGAGGGATAGAAAAAACCCCACTATTTCTTTATCTCTGAAAGCACAAAAATTTGTTATAGAGTGACAAAATTTAAAGATTTGGTCAAAAGGAGTTTGCACCAGCTATTCCTGACTTTACCACTTGCAAATTGAAGCACCATTGGCAGCATAAAGAGGAGGTAACTTTAAGAAATGTATTTCATCAGTAGAAAGAAACTTGCGTAATTATGGTATAAGTCCTTTTGCAATCCAGGTCCCGGACTCTCCAGAGGCTTTTCCTGCTCTTCTGGTTAAATCAGGCTATAAAAGCAGTGCCCTCTGCTGCCCAGGACCGAGAGTGTTGAGCTAAAGGATGCTAACCCAAGCTCACGTGAGCACCCTTCAGAGTGCTGTGCTATTTCACATGTGTACTGCTTCTCTCTGATACAAGTGTTTGCAGGAATTCAAACAAGTTAGAGTCCTTCTTGCTGCTGGAGGTGACTATTTGTATTCACTGTTGTAGTACATCCATGTTTTGAGCTCAGATCAAATGTGATCTAAGGGTTTTTAGATGATCCTTGTTTATCTGAATTGGAGGCTTCATAAGCAGCATAAAGAAATTGTTTGCTCTGCACTGGTAGAAAAATGGCCTCCACGATCTTTGCAAAGTGAAATTTCACACTGTGTTTCTCTTCCAGTGTGTCTTCTGTGACAGCTTTCTATGATCTCTACACAGCTGCAGCCACACCAGAGCTGCAAGGACTGATCCCAGTGTGAAAGAGCAGCTTTCTATGAGTTCAGCTCCTTCCAGGGCTTTGGCTCCAGTTACTCTGGGAAGCAGAAGTTGTGCTAGAAGCTCAGCACTGAGATGCTCAGGGCAAATCAGCTGAGTCGTTGGGAAGTGGCTTGTCATTGTAGGGGTTTGGACCTTTGCACAATGGACAAGACTGAGAGGGAGCCATGGAATGTTGTGGAGTGCTTAGGGGGAGCTGGAGATCATGTGAGAGAAAGGTCATGAAGAAAAAAATATCATTTGAGCATAGTTAGACATAAAAACTCTCTTAGCAAGTATCTTATGGATGGCCCGTGGCCATCCAGGGTTTGGAACATCAGCAATAATGCTGGAGAACATCTTTTGTTCAGACATCGATGTTCTGAGATCAGTGAATTACTCTACTATTCTCAGGCCTTTGAAAGGCATGTAGATTCAAATCAAAATCCCAGCTGAGTACATGCAGATGACAATTCCTTTTCCTGAGCTCTTTACTATGTTCTCCAGCTGTGTTTACTTCCTGCCCTGAATTATGTAGCATGGCTATATGTGAAATGACATCCTTGCCTGTGATGAACCTATTTGTGTCAGACCTGCTGGTTATCTTCATGCAAGGAGAAGGGATTGTGACTGCCCAGCCCTAGTATTTATATGGTTGCTGTGGAATGCCTCTGAATGTGAAGAGATGCAGCACTGCTGCCCCACTTGCCCTCAGGACTGTGGTTATCCACTCCTGAGAATGTCGTGAATTTTCCCAGTCCTGGTGAGATGTGCCTGTACTGTCCCTTCTGCAGATCTGCTAGCTTCTGCTTTCAGAAGAATGGTTAGCTGGCAGGCACCAGATTTATTCTTTTGGGAAGAAATTACATGCATGTCTTGAGACCAGCAATAATATTTTAAATGTCTTATCTGCATAATGGCCATTTTTTCCAAATAGAAGTGAGATACTATTGATTACTGCAAATAACATCAATTTTTTTAGTCTCTTGCAGGCTTTCCCAATGCAGATTTCTGGTGGTTTTCTATAAATCACAACTGATCTTTCAGAGAAGGAAAGAGGACATGAGTTGAATTTGAGCTGGAACTTTGGTCTCATTCTCTGTTAAATCTCTATGCTCAGTTTCAAGAGATGCCACTCAGCAGGACTGTCTGCTTTTGGCAGACACATGAGTTAGAACCTGTA
Source organism: Donacobius atricapilla (assembly GCA_013397315.1). Classification (NCBI taxonomy): domain Eukaryota; kingdom Metazoa; phylum Chordata; class Aves; order Passeriformes; family Mimidae; genus Donacobius; species Donacobius atricapilla. Next base: position 324,646 of record WBMY01007228.1, on the reverse strand, counting down.
CTGACCTGTTAGGCTCTGTGCACAGCAGAATCTTTGATAAAACTAACCCCTAGCACAGGCTCATTGTTTCCAGCTCCAGGGAGAATCAGAAATTGCACATTTCAGAGCTGCCTAAATGTCAGTGTCAAGATGTCAGACTGACAGTGATGATTATGCCCTGAGGAGAGGAAGACAGATGGGTTTAACATCACAGCAGACTGAGGCTATCTAGTTTCATATGCTCAGCTTATGGCCAAGGGGCAATCAATTTTAGCCAAGGCAATTAATTTATTTAAATACAACTTGACATTTGGCTAAAATTGTTCTGTTAAGAGTCCTCTCCATAAGGAAACGTGCCTGGGAAAGCACACTGTATTACCCCAACACAACCAGTTTCAGTAATTAGGACCAGAGGGTGCAGCAGGATGCATGCACCCTTAGAGGGTAACTGCTTACTGCTTCCAGCTTGATCTACAATAGAAGGAGGGACTATCTCACAGTTGTCCATACAGGAGGTGAGTAGTTGGAGAAGGAGTTTGTGAGAAAAACCTCCATTATATTTGAAAATGTAGAGATAGGTAGCTGCTCCTCTCTCTACCTGGCTGCAGTGGCAAGAGAGCAGGAGTGAGGGATTTATGGGATGTGTGTAAAATTTCTGAGTTGTGGAACCACGGTCTTCTGCTAGACCTTTGTTGTTGAGGGATTTAAGCCAAAAAGGACTACCTCACTGAAGGCCTCTGTTGCTTATCAGTTCTTTAAAGTAAATAGCAACCAAAAAGTCTGGATACTTTAGAAAACATCTTTGTAGCTACTTCTTCAGCTATAAAATCCTGTTTTCCATGTGGGGTTGTGTACCAGGCTTCAGGAGAGCTCTCTATGAAGGCCAAGAATGGGATTACCCTGATGTTGGGATGTTCCATAACAAAATCCCCACAGGCTCTCCTTATTCTCAAGAAACTGCTTAAGGCAGTCTGCCCAGTTTGCTAACACTGCTGGGTCATCCTGGATCACACTGCCCTTTTTTCCATCTTCCCCAACTCTCTTCTTGTTCTCCCTTTTCCCTTCACTGTCTTCCCCAACCCCACACTGATAAGCCCCTTTTACCACCATGCTAATGCTATGCTGTATAAGTCATTAAGACTGAAAGCAGCACCACAAGTCAAGGTGAGAAGGCATGGATCAGAGCTACAGCTTAGTCCAGCTGTCCCTCCCAAAAGTAGCATCCTCACCTGACACTACTCATAATAGTTTTCAGGCAAGGCATGGGGAACACCCTGCATGGGAACCTCCTTACCTTTGGATCAGTAATTCATCTAATGTTGTTGGATCAGAGTTTGCTGGAGATGGTGATCCCTTATGAGATAAAACATTCAAAGGCTCATTGATGGGCTCATAGTTTTTGAGCGAACCTGTGATATAAGAGAAAGCCAAGAGGGTGTTAAACCAGTAATTTTCTTAATTTGCTTTTACCGTATGTAGTGGTTTGCTGACACCAAAGGCAACAGGAAGATCACAGACACAAAGGTGGATACATTTTAGCTTTGATTTTCAAACAAGATCAAAGTGTCATCCACTTGTACAGTGCAAATGCAGCTGAGAAAAGGGGAAGTTGGATTTAGGGTATCAGTTCTTGTGTACAGAAGTAGCACTCTCACCACTGCAGGCTGGGTCCCAACATGAGTGATTTTCAGTGCAATTATTTAAGCAGAAAATGTTCAGGTATGTGTGCCTGTGCATGCCAATATTTGGTTTCCCAAATCAAGGCTTCATTACTGCTCTGCCTTCAGGCACACAGTAGATGTTCAGTATACTAGATAAATCAAGGTTAGATTTAGTGACAGTGGAGCTTTACTTTTAAGTGCTTCTTCAGTTTCCCTCAGATGAGCCACTGATCCTTTCACAGAGAGTCAAAGTTGCATTAAGTCCAAGGCTTACTACTGCAGTAGTTGGCAGGAGAGGATGCATCTCACTTCTCAAATTAAATCTCCCATTGTTTGAGGCTTGTTGATAAATGGTCTTGCTGCTTTTTATTAGAAATATTTTGGTCTAAGTCATAATTCTGTTTGTCTTTCACACTGGTGACAGCACAGTCAGGTCAGTGCTCTGAATGAAGCATGCTTCTGATTTTTAATCAATTTTCATAGGGAAGGGATGATATACAGAGTTTTAGAACTTCCTAAAATAGAGCCAAGGCCTTATGAAACAGTAGTTTGAGTTATGCACTTTGAATAATTTAAACACTTTATCCTTCTGTCAAGGAAGATTGCTTAAGAAAAAAAAAAAATTCAACAATTATTTTTCCAGTTAAAGAAAAGCATCAATTATGTTTTACAGCTCCTAGGCTATAAGCCAAAGCTGGGCTGGTGCAAAGGGTGCCTATATGGAAGCCTTTCTCTCAGCTGGATTTAGCTAATTTTAATTTGTTTTTCTGTGATCTCATTTCGTGAGTCTTTATTTTTCTCATTTTGTATCCTACTCTGTCTTTTCTATCTCTTCCTGTCTTCTTGCCTTTTTCTCTCCTGCCCTCCAGTTGTTCCCTGCGCAAAATGAGAACTGGTTAACATTTGAGCTTGAGTCACATTCTTGGATAGCTGCTGTTCAAATGGGTTAGAAGGCAGTACAAATAGCTCACCCATCCCTTACTTCCATGCACGTCAGCAAATGCTGTCAGAAGTTCCTGCTACAAATGAGGCTGGTTTAGAAGCACCTGCTGTCCAGTTTCAGGGACGGGGGAATGGATTTGGGGAAGTAGAGAGAGCAGAAACGCTGCTTATACAGTCCTAGCTGAATTGAAAGGTAGTAGCTCTGAGGAGGACTTACTACAGTTGCCTTATAGAAAGAACTATTGTTCCTAGCCCAGGTCTTGCTGTACAGACTGGACAAAAGACATGTACCCAGTGGGTCTTGCTGAACAATTGTAGGCATGGAAGAAAAAGCCCTGTTTGGAACCAGCCCTGTTTCTGTAGCGGTAATACAGGGAGGGGAGTGGCAGAGAAGCACAGATCAGCCTCGTGGATGCTCTAATGAGCCGCTAAGAGAGAAGCCCTTCTCTTAGCTTGTCTTTCCTCAATGACACTGGCCAGACATAAGGGATGTTTTCCTCTGCCAACGTCCTGATGCCACGATGCTGCAGGGCTGTGAAGGAGGTGAGTACTGTGCTGGTGCACAGTATTCACCTCGCAGGGGTGAGGACCTCCTCGGCAGCTGTGGGGACGCTGTGACCCCCGGGAGCAGGAGGGAGGGCGGGTCTGTGCTGTGCTAGCTCCGCAGCAGGGCTCTGGGGGGCGGGGAGAGGGTGGCTCTGCTCTGGTCCTGTCTGCATCCGCAGGGTGGAGAGCAGCTCTGCTCTGGCATAGGCAACATTCCGTTTATCCACAAACTTCATTGCAACAGTAGTAGAATATTAAACAGGAGCCCTTTGCTGATGTCTGCTTGGAAAGTTGGAGAAAGGAGGGAGTTTTCCTTCTGTCTATGCCACAGGGTTGAATGGACCTTTATACTGCTGAAATAGCATGGCTCCCTTGGCGAGGCAGGCAGGACACACCTGTTTTCCGGGGGACATTTCCCACACCCCTTTTATTTGGTGGTGGAGGATGTCTGTTCTTTTTTTCTTAAGAAACTTGTACTTTCAGAAGCTGAAGAGGTGGTTTTACTGCTACAAAACAAAGCAATAGCTTTCAGTGGTTTGCACAGGAGTGGAACTTAAGCAGTGGTGTATCATTTTGTTTCATGCAGCTATCCAAAGTTCATGGTCCAGTGCATTGATTCTGTTAGATTATAACCTGAAGATAGGATAGGTAACTTTGCTGTTAAGGAGTTCTAAAATTCGGTTTCTCGAAGCACCTGGGAGACGGAAGCAGAGGGCATTTTCTATGTTCCCAGTTCCAGGTCTCTCTCATTTAGGACTTAGATTAAAACCACTTCAATTTCCTTCATGCAGCCCTGTTTCCTGTGCTTCTCAGTGTGTTGTGGTAGCTCATTTCCTGTCTCTCACTTAATTTCTCCTATCTTTCTCTCGCTTCTTTCACAGACATCTGCTCAGATAAGGTTCCAGCTCTGGAACTTGAAAGATGTCTTGATCCAGCCTGGCCTTGCAGTCATGCTCTGTACTGTTCATACTCAGGGAAAGCCCACTCATTCCTTTTCTGCTGAAGCCACGGCTGAATGCATGTATGTTCTGGATGGTGTTCTTTCAGCCTCCTTGTTTAAAGGGAGCCTAGGTGTTTCTTACAGCTCTCTTCAGTGCAAAGTAGCAGTAACTGTACTTCTACAGAAGTCTTGTTCCTCCCTCATAAGAAACCATTGCAATTTCCTCTGGTTTTGCTGATTGTTTTCTGTACTTTTGAATATGTCATTTCTGTATGCTAAAGAAGTTCCTACTTCATTGACAGGTTCATGCCTTTCTGTGAGTTATGTTTCTCTTACAGAGCAGAGGGGGGGCAGTGCAGAGTCCCACATATGTTTAGATTCTGTGTCATGAAGTGCTTTCAACATCCAACCATTTTACATTTCCAAGCTGAGAAGAAAAGGCACTCCTCTGCCTGCTGTGCTGTGGGGCAGGGGGTACTCTGTTATGTGCTGACTGCTGAGCTGCTTTCTATCTTCCTGTCCTTCTATTCTATTGATTCCTCTAGTTCATAATCTCACTGGAAAAAGAAGCATAATGCTGTTTGGGTCAGTACTCACCTGCTGCATGCTGCATGTGCATTGCCTCTCTCGAAGTCTTCCTTTTCCCTCTGTTCGGCCGCCTCATGGAGCGGTAGTATCTGGAATTTCTTTGAATAGCAATGTAATGTGTGTGCAAGTCCCCCTCGTGCGTCACTGGGTTAGCACCTGCTGACTCTTCCTCACCTTCAGAGACCGAACCTGACTCTCTTCGTACCTGCTGAGAATGGCCCTGCCAGAGCCCACTGGTGGAGAGCCTGTGGGTGGCTTCTCTCCCATTCCCGTCCATGGCTTCCAGAGCTTGTCTCTATGGCAACTGAGACGGTGGATCAGCAGCAGAGCCGCAGAAGACAGGTAGCCTCCACAACTCCATCAGCTTTATCTGAATTAGAGCTGTAGACAGACAAAACAGAACATAACAGGAGATGAGAGAACAAAGTTCTGGTTAGTTCAGAGGCCATAGTCCACCATCTGTTTAGGATAACGGGAACTTTACAGGACTTTTTATCGGAGATCTTTCTGAGTTCATCACCTTACAAGCCCTGTTCTAATATCCTGAACATTGCTTTGATATGCTCATGGTTGTCATTGCATGACATATGACAGATGTTACTGGAAAAATGTATTTTGGTTTGGTATTACTGGCTGATATAGACTGTATAAAAGATAATGGCCATGTCCTTTTTTATGAGAGTGAAAATGTTATGGAATAGAAGGTAAAAGCTGAAGAGAAAGCTCTATAAATCTGTTTATTATCTGTGTACTTCTCCCTGCAATAGAAGAATTAAGGCTTTTTCTAGGTCTGGGTGCCTTCTAATACTTATCAACAGGATTCACTCCTGCTGTGCAGGTAAGTAAAGAAAAATCCATAACTGTTGAGCATGGAGGTAGAATAGACAAGATTATATAGTGCAGGGGCTTGATTTGCTTTCTCAGAGCTCCCCTCAGGTGCCAGTGTATTTCCTCATTGACACAGAGACTTCACAAAAATTCTCTGCTCTGTACTGTGTCAGTACATAGGCTATGCCAGGACTCCCAAGAATTTTTAGGAGGTACATCACAACAGCAAAATGTCCATTGATCCTTCAGCCTTTGTAAAATGTGAACTGATTACTTAAGCATTATCTGGTCCTTTGCTGAATTCTTTCAGCTGTCAAAGTCTTTCTGAGTATATAACATAATTTTGTGATTGATGTGGCTGTCATGAGTAGTAGAAAGAGATGTTGTGTATAGGAGATGTGAATATAAAATTGACAGCAGCTGAGAGAAGGGCATAAAACTGTGCTGTGGATTAGTTAGATGCTGTTTTAAGAAGTCACATGTATCACTGGTTTGTTATGTTACAGTATATCCAAGATACCAGATAGCTTAGAAAGTAGGTGTTCCAATTTTCTTATGGGTCTTCTGCAATCTCTGTGAACTCATGTGTTCCACAAATATTTCCCATACTTGTCCCCAGGGTCACTCCAGCAGACTCTGGGATGTCACCTGTGAATCCTCTGCTTCCCAATATTTTTGAGGGTGCTATGATTTATCCTTCTAAAGAGAAGGTCACTCCCTGAAATCATGCACTGGGCATGGGCTTCTCGGGCTTCTTGGCTCCACAGAGGAGAATGTCTGCTTTCTTCTTTCATAACCTGAACCACAGCATGCAGCTCTAAATTTGGATTCTGACTTCATTTCTGCCTTTTGGACTGTTTGGAACTATGGTGGTTGCTCTGGGACTATTTCCAGTGTTAATGGAAGTGTATGAAGGACCTATTTGTTGGTGGTGGTGTTAAGTTTGGTTTGTAAACTACTCCGAGGTACAGAGATTCACTAAGCCTGTTTCTTTTTCTGTGGGGGTGTGGAACAACGGAATAAAAAGAGCTGCTGTTGGAGACAGTTCGAAAGAAAGAAGAGGCTATTTCTTTTCCTGTGCCTTTCTTTCTGTCCCAAGACTAAATTCCCAAAGGCTTGATCCTTGCAACTGTGATGGAAGTATGTATTCTAACTGGACTACAGTTAATATTACAGCTGTAATCCTACTTAACCCGGGACTCTAACAATTGCTAATTTTTTATTTCTCTTGTATAGATTATTTTATGCCTTGGCACTCAAGGAGATGAAGCTGTAACAATCTCTTCTACATCAAAGTTCCTCTCTGCTGCAAGTGGCCACCCCTTGTCCATGCAACTCAGACTGGGGCCTGTCTCTCTCATGACCTTTGCAAAGCTGATGTGGCTTGCAATGCTTTGCAAATTGCTGCTGGTGTTTTATTGAAAAAATAGATAAAGTTCTCACAGGAGCTGCTCACCAGTCAGGAGTAGTTTTAAAACCATGTAAATGTCCAAAGGGATTATTAGGCAAAGAGATATATTCGTGTGCGTGGAGAAGGCTATTTTCCCTTTTCATCTACCTGGTGAATATGAGGGTACATGGATATTGTTGGGCTTTTACAAAGATCCTTGGCAGAGAATGATCCCCCTGCATGGCCAGGTGACACTCAGTTGGGTTACCAAAAGACTTTTCTGTATGTTCAGTACCCATGGCAAATCTGCATGCTTATCTTTGCCAGATACTCCTTCTTTTGTTCATCAGAGGAGTGAAGGGCGCCCATCTTGAAAAATTAACTTGTTTCCAGGTTATCAAACAGTCCCTAACAGACAAGATCCTTGACCAGAAGCGAGGATAGCAATGAATGGGAGAGAGACTTCCATGTTTTCCAAGGGAGGCAGAGGGGGCAGGCACATTTAGTGTGGTGGTTATAAACAATATATACTGGTTTTTACTTTCTTCAATGATGAATTCAAGAACAGAATGCATTTCTGAAGTCAATACTTCTGATTTCAAAATTGATACTCTAAGAAAGTATTGCAAAACCATTTACTGATATGTCAGTCAAATACTCCTGACTTTTTCAGTTGTTTAGGTGTATTAAAAAACTAGGGATATGTTTAAAGGATGCATTCAAATTTAGTATTACATTTTTCTGGTAGCAGTCAAACTATTCAGTGACAGAGAATGGCTTAAGCATGTGTGGACCTTAACTACCCCTGTCTGAGTGTTTGTAGAGAATTTTTGAACAAGGTATTCATCTCTGATAGTCAGAGGTAGGTGAGAGTCAGATCTTTTGTCAGGAGTACCTCCTCCCTTTATATTCACATGCCACCTTGAAATCACATGGCTTGAGTCACCACCCACCTGAATGTGCTTTGCAGGCAAACACTTCCCTGTAGTAAGGTCTGTAGGGAAAAGGGAAAGATGACAACAGTGAAGCCAGCAAGTGATGCCCACAGAGCAACACTAGCAATATGTGTTTTGACCACACATAATCCAGCCTCCAGGAATTGGACTGTGTAGAAATTTTACTTGCTTATGTAAAAAACTGGCATTTACCAGCAAATGCCATGAATTTGTACAAGAACAGCTGAACTCAGGGATGTTGGGTAAGATGCTAATATAAGCTGTAAAAGGGTCTGAGGTTCCTAGAACAGTGTGGGCCAGGACAAATGGATGTGTGTAGGAAACAGGGAGCCCTGCTGCCTTTGGGAGGGTGGGACTGGAGGTGTTTTCAAGGCATGGGCTCTGGCTGTGGATGTGACTATTGTATAAAGAGAGTGAACTTAGAGGGATAGGAAGGGTATCAGGTGTATCAAAGGTGTACTAGCTGTAACTTCTGTTAAGCAGCTGCGGCTAATCAAAGATAAGGATGCTTTTAGTAGCAGAAGTTGCAGGCTGAAAGCTGAGATTACAGCTGTGCAGACCTGTAGGTATTTCAAATGAGTTTATTATGGGCAGTTTGATGTGGGAGTCTGGAGCAGGAGATACATTCTGGCACCAGTTGAGCATCTCTCCCTCATCCCACGACGTGCCAGGCAGGCACAGCTAAACGAGTTGTGGCAGAGGCAGACTGTGTGGTCTGTCACTGGTGGCAGCCGTGATGGGCACTGGTAGCAGAGGGTCTGGCAGCCCTGGAAAGGCAGGCTGATTGCCTCAGCTGTTGCTGAGACAGGGGGGGTGTAAGTGGTGTTTGAGCTGCTGGAAAGAGCCACCTGCTTCCCTGCCAAACGTTCGGCTCCACATGCCCTGGCCCCTCTCTCAGCAGCAGTTTTCCAGAGACAGCAGAGCAGGCAGCACAGCAGAGCAGGCAGCTGGATCATGGACTCTATGCCTCCCTAGTACTTCGCTGTCCTGGATAATGGGCTATTTTGGTGTGCCTGGCACTGGTCCTGATCTGACAACCTATGCCTCTGGGAGGATTTTTACTGCACCCTCTCTTCCACTGCCACAAGGCAGTCATTTGTGTGGTACTTACTCTGTGCTCTCAGCCTCCCCTGTGATGGAAGGGATGCAGCAAGAGACTGGTGGCTCTCCTTGCTGGTGAATCCAGCCCTTCAATAAATTCCCAATTCCTCTTTTAAGTGGGGATGTGTATTGGCTGACTGAAAAGTGTCAAGTACTGTAATAAGGAAGTTAACACAAGGATTTTGAAGTGAAAACTGCTCAATTTGCTGATATTATACAATGCTGTTGCCCAGCCTGGGAGAGTAATGAAGATTGCTTAATTAGAACTAGAGACAGACTGAAATCTCCAGCTGTGTGACTCAGGGATGTTTTAAAGCAGAAAATAACAGGTATGAATACAACTTGACTGAATGGTTTGCCTATATAGGGACACGCAGTCACAGAAGAATTGCCCTTGTCTGACTGTATGTGTCCCTACCACCACCAGGAATAAAGATAACAGTATTGATGTGTCTGACTGTCCACTCAAATATGCAGGTGGGCGCTCTCAGCACACAGGGCAATGAACCCCTACTCTGGGTTACCTAGTGCTGTGTTAGTTTTGCCATCAGCTCAAACTCACCCATGGCTGGATGCCCCTTTAAATGATGTCTAGCTCCACATCAGTTTGTTTTGGGGCTCAATGAAGAAATTGCTGTCTTGGCTGTAGCATATTTGTGCTGTAGAAAGGCAGAAAAATCTTTTAATCTTTTCTTCCTTTTTATGTGTTGAAGTTGTTTCAAGTGTAAAAGCCCTATTAATGACTCATTTGGAAGGGTTTGCATGCTGAATATAGGGATGCACATTTCATGTATGTATATTTGATGAACCAGATAGAGCTCTTCCAAGGCAAAATTTTTGACTTCAAGCCCTTATAAATGACATGGCTCCTTTAATATTTCTTCTTTAAATACTGTCTGAATGTACTTGCAAATGCCAATTTAGCTGCATCTTAATGGTTTAATTTTAAAATGCTTTTCCTAAAGTCTTGTGCAAACCAAAACTCAACCTCTGTCTTCCACCAGCAACAGTCCCCCATTACATCCCTGCTCTTGTGTTAGGCAGTGACTTTTGTCCATCTTACTTGGTTTTAATTGGAGCAGAATGTCATCTCTAAACTCTTTCACCCTGCATGGTAATGAGGCAAACCCAGCTTTGCTGGCATGCAGCACAGTCCAAAATCCAGCAGCAGGCCTTTACTCATCGGCAGCTGCTCTTGCTCATGCAGGAGCCAAACCCTTAAGGAGTGCCACATGTGAGAGGACCCTGACAGAGGCTCTGGGGCTCTGCACAAGCTCAGGCCCGCATTTGCAATCGGAGATATTTCTGTCTGAGTCAGGGGAATAGTAACACCCACAGACTCAGCCCTAGGCTCTGGCAGATTTAGCTCTCAGCAGATGCAGCTATGAATTAATTTAGCCTCATCAGTGGTTGAGGTGAAGGCACAGACTTGAAGCCAGTGTCAGTGTGGTGCTCTCACATGTCCTGCTGAGCCACCCCTGCCCCAGGGGAACTAACTGCCAGCAAAAGGATATACAGGCATGGGGCATGGTAACATCTTGCCCTAAAGCTCTTACAGCCCTAAGCTGCCTGACTACACAAATATTTATATTTTCATTGTTCCCAGTTGGGATCACCATCCTTGGAAGTGTTTATAATCCTGACACTTTCTAGGTGGTGGCAAAAGACAGTTAAGCACATCTCCCGTCCAGAGCAAGGTACATGACAAAGGAATTTCAACGATTTAGGTGCAAGGCCAAGGTATTATTTGATTAAGGCACAGAGGTGGAGACAAACAGGTGGAGCATGAGAACAGACTGACCAGAGAGTAAGACATGGACCAAAGAGGTTCGCAGCAGAAGCCAGAGAAAATTAGACAATAGGTTTGGGAATGCTGGCTGAAAGATAATCAAATAGTTTGACCCCATATGTTTCCAGAAATTAAACACTTCATACTTATTTTGTAAATAAGATTGAATTCTATAACCAGACTTAACAGAATCAAACTACAACCACTCCAGTTTTGAGATAGTCTTTCAGCTGAGGAAGCTAACATAATGGTTCTATTGCCATGATTTAGTGCTGGTATCTTATTTATAGTAAGCAAAACCAAGATGCAATTACATAGTTCATTACACTTTTGTGACAAAAAAATCCTTTTTGTCTTGCATATGTTACAGAGAACCTGTTTTAGAAACACTTCAGAGACTAAAAATACATACATTGGGCCCATGTAATAAATCCTCCAAATCATGTGCTTTAGAAACCCTGAGACCAAGTGAATGGGGATGGAGAGAGAAACCAGTACATTTAGAATGGCTAAAAATGACTCAAATGTTCTCACTAGATCTAAAAATGTTTCTGGAATTAAGTCCAGCATTGTGGGTAGTTCTATACATAAAGGTAAGCCATGTTTCCACAGGACCACCAAATAAGTGTGTTCTACAAATGTTGTAACACATGACAGAAGAGGATATATGCCTTCATACAATTCCCTCTGCATGAAACATGGACTATTTCACTACTTTGTGTAAATTAACTAATATATATCAATATATACTTAATAAATAACACTGAAAAGCTTCATTTTTTCTGCTGCAGCATTAGTTTATCTTTCTTACTGTTTATTGATTCCTTATGATTCAAGAACAATTATCTAAAAAGATGTGCTTTCTTATATGCCATTACTAATTGGTATCCCTGCTCAGTCCATGCAACTCAGTGAGTGGTCCAGCCCTATCCCATTGAACTCCATGCTTTATCCCCTAGGTCTCCTCTAGTAGATGTAGCCATGGGCAACAGCTAAGGTCTTAAAGAATTTCACCTCTGGAGCTATACTACATATGTGTATATGTACATATACACACATGTATAAACACACACATTCTCTGCAGCTGTGTAGAAGGAGTCAACCTCATTTTTAAATCATACAGAAGAGCAGAAGTGGAAATCTACAAACTCTTCTGCTTTTTATTATAAAACTAATAAACGAAAAACCCGACCGTATTTCTATTCCTTTCCTTATATTATTATGCATGCAATGGTGAAAATGCATCTTTGCTTGAAGATTTTGAGAGGGTCCTGAGAAGTAAAATGTTTAAAACTCATCCTTGTTCTGACATCACTGACATCACTGATACCTCCCTACTAACAAGAACTCCTGACTCTAGGGGAGGCCCCCTCTCCTTCTTCCTGCTGTTTCTGAAATGTTCTTGCCACTGAAGCCATCCCATTCCTTATTTCTGCTGAGAAGATACTAGTGAAATTGTTACTAAGTAGCTGTGGTTGAAAACCCATGAGGTTTTCCAGTATTATCTCTGGAAAGTAAGTGAATAATTAAAAACCAAATCACTGCATCTCCTAGGCTGGGTGGAGTACACAATTATCAGCTCAGGGCTTAGGGGCAAATTGCAGGATGTAGCCTCAAATCAGGAGATACCCATGTACTCTGCAAATACGTACACAGGAAGGCGCTAAACAGTTTGCCTGTTGATCTCTTCTGTTAACCCTCCTTTTCCAAGCGTCCTAGCATAGCTAAACCTCTCTGCTTTCACCAATGCATTGCATGTGGGAGTTGTGAGTCGTTGTTCCCTTTTGTTTGTTCTGTTTGGGCTGTGTGAAGCCTTCTAGCCATGGAATGTGTATGCAATGTAGAACTTACTTAAAAATTTTGAAGGACTAAGGCGTAGAAGCTTTAGTCTCTGATGAAATGATTTAGTCAAAAACATAGTATGAGAAATAAAATCCAGAGTGTAATGCCTTGGTGAAAACAGAGAGGTTTAGCTATGCTAGGACGCTTGGAAAAGGAGGGTTAACAGATGTCTTGGTTGAAGCTTTTCAAGACAGACTCATTAGTAAGCAGACAGGCCAAGTGTCCCTTGGGCAGACAAGACCTGTGCTGCTCTTGGGAAAAAATATAATGATGCCCATTTCTATTTCTAGATTTGCTGGTTGTGTATTAGACACTTGTTATGGAAGAAATGAGCATGGGTGGTTGTTTGAACTGCACAGAGGTAAGAATTCATAGGGTTTTTCATTTGAAGGCTTCCGTACAGAAGCAGGGAAAGAGAAGGCTAATTTTGTTGATCAAAAAATAGTAAGATGTATTGGTTTAGCATAAATGGTAGGAAAAAAACCAATTGTTAATCCATTTTGGAACTAACAGCTAAGCTGGCCAATCAGGTAAAAGGTGTACACCCCCTGGGACACCGCTTAAAAACAGGAATCTGGGGAGACCCGCCCTCTTTCCGGGACTCCGCGCCATGAGGTAACATCGCGGCCGGGCCAGGAGGGGGCCCGGGCCCCAGGGCCCCGGGAGGCCCCGGGAGTCCCCGGGAGCCGCGGCCAGGCCGGGAGGGGGCCCGGGCCCC
>WBMY01007228.1:259436-311166 GCA_013397315.1 Donacobius atricapilla | reverse complement strand
AGTCCTTTATTGTGAAGCTGTGCATCTTTAAAAGGTGAAACCCCGTGCTTTAAAAAATCCACAAGCCCTTATGTAGTCATATAAAAAGCTACATTTTGGGAAGCTCACGGATACAGTGTCGGGAGGGCTGTGTTTGTGAGAGCTGGAAGTCACAAACAGACTGTGTCTCTTGTGGAAAGTTACCAGAAGAATCAGGAGGGACTTGTCTCTCTCAAAAGACTGAATGAAAGACTATTTTATTAAGTGCTGCTGACTTAAGAGTTCTGATGTTTTGTCCCTTTGCATTGTTTTTCGTGGAAAAGTAGATTGTTGCTAGGGAGGAAGAGGGGTTGTTTTTGAGAGGGTTTCGTAGTTGGTTTTTGTTTGTTTACCTTTACTGTATGTTAATAAATCTAACTGTTTCTATTTTTGAATTGAACCTGTTTTGCTTTTCTTTTAATCCTATTCCACTAAAATGAAAATTAGGCGAATGTGATAACCACTACATAAGAGTTCTCACTTTTTCCTCCCTTGGTGTTTATTGGGTGGAGGGTCCAAGGAGTGCCTGTTTAGTGAATCTGCTTGCAAATGTGTAGCTGCAAGGGAGTCAGAAGTCTCTAAGACATCAGAATCCTGTTAGGCTGGTTTCTGCTAGTTTGAAAAGCCATGCAGATTTGGAGTGCTGTCATGCCGTGCTATCCTTGTCAACTGCATCAGGCTAATTTCAGCTAATTTCAAACATGACATAAGCTGATTCTATTCTGACAGCCTGTTGCTCTGGGTTTTTAGTAACTCAGGAAAAGTACTTGATACACAACTCTGGAAACTCATTAGCAAACAGCACTGACGGATGCAAAACTTCCCCTTCAGAATGGCCGTTTTTAGACCCTGGTGGGAAGAGAAGCTTGCTGGACTGCAGCTCCCAACACAGAGCAGCCTTTTCTCTCCTGGCACTGGAGGACTAGCCCAGGGCTTAGGCACTCAACCCCAAGCCTTCCCCACTCGCCTCTAATTTGCCAGCTGCAGCACTAGCCAGCATGGCACTGTAGAAAACGAGAGACGTGCAGTGCTCTGGAGTCATGTATATCCACAGGGAGTCTCCAGCTTCTTGACAACTTGGTGCCATGGTGTCTGCAGCTGCAATTCTGGAGCTCACTCTACCTAAGCACTGGGAAAGGTTGGCAAAACTTTCCCTCCTGGATCTTTCCTTCTAACAGCAGCTTTTACTCTCTTCTTCATTCCTAGTTTTTAAGCACAGAAAGAGGAAGGCTGGGATGAGGGTAGTGAATCTCACGGCTGTGGCATGCGATCAGGTTCTGGTAGAGTAGATGTAATTTCTTAGCTCTACTGCAGTTCCCTGGGCAATCTTGAGCATGTCAGTCATAGTTCCCCATCTGTAGACTGGGAGCAGTATATTATAGTTTGTGAATATTCCTGCATTTTTCTATAGTCCTTTTTCTTCAGAGTTACTTGAGCAGGAGCTCAATGTAAGTGCAAGAACATGACATGAGATAACCTCATGTGTTCAAAAGAACTCTGGAACATACTGTAATTAAAGGAAAAAATGAACCAGTTTGAATATCCTCTTGGTTTTGGTTATTTTTTATTTGATGTTTTCTACATTTCAGTCCCCAACTGAAATGCATCCTGTCTAGATTTCCAGTTCCTCAGTGGCCCTGCTGTTCTTTTTAAGTTTTATTTGAGCTGACTGCTCAAAAAGGGTTCTTGTTTTAGGAATTGCTCCCTTTTGGAACAGCAAAGTCCAAATTTTGCTGATGGAGTAACCTGCTAGACCTGTTTTATCATAGACATCTGTTTCCAAGACAATTTCACACAGGGAAGAGAAGGCAGGAGAGAGATGAGACTTCCAGATTGTTTCAGGCTTTCAGTTTTCCTTATTTTAGATATGATGGGGCAGTTTCCATGGGGTGCTGCTAGGAAACATGAATTATTTCCTCCAATAAGTATTGTGGGGAAAATAATAATTGCCTATAGAAATCATAGAACAAGCTACTTTCAAAAGGAAAATCTGAGTGAAATCCCCAGGCACCGGCCGCATATTCAGGGACAGATGAGGGCAATTATATTGTTAAAGCATTTTCCATTGTCTTGCAAATGTCCTCGCCAAAATATAGCAGTGTGAGACAATGGGTTCTATGGGTTCTTCTTGTCTGGCAGCTCCTGTGGTGTTTCACACATAGTCCTGTATTTACAGTTTTTCTTAAAGTAAATTTGAGTTAACAGTCCCAATTTGAATCTGTGGAAAATCAGCCCTGAATAAAATTTCTGTCCATCTTTAAAAATGGATGCCAGCCAATTAGTATTTCTTGCAGGATCAGCAAAATATTCTAAATAGCTTTCATTATTTTAGTGCAATTTCCTACTTTCAACTAGGTCTGGAAGTGACAGCTCTGTTATAACGGTCGAAACTGGTGATAGTTCAAGATCAGAAGAGCTTGCTTGTTCTTATGAAATTTGAGTCCTTGTTTACTTTGTGCATTTAAAAATATATGCAATTGCTGGGACAGAGTTCACAGCTACACTGGATTCACAGCAATTGGCCTCCTGAGAGTGATAGGAAAAATAGGCTCAGGGGAAGGATCAGCCTGGAGTTAACAGGAAAACAGGCTGTTTTTCACATTTCCTGTCTTTATTTATATATTTTTGTAAAGCAAGATCACACATAAACGTTTGACAGGAAAAATCAGAACTTGTACTGCCCCTGGAAAAAGACGCACAGCTTGGTTGATTTTGGAATGTTTGCTGTTCAGCTGGTCACATTAAAGCCATTCTGTACAGTCTGGGTCTCCCTCTGACTAGGCTTCCTCCCTGTGGGTGGTGGGTTTTATGCCTACCAGGTTGTGCCAGTGGTGTCTCTCCTCTCTGTCAGCCAGTATTTCAACAGTGTCACAACTGTGCTCTCTCTGGTTTGCACAGGGCTCCTTCAGTGTGGCTTTGCTTGTAGAGCAAAGTCAGTTCTTTCTTGAGCCTTGGATTTGTGCCTTTGTTTGTGGCCTGAGGTTTCTTCCTCAGGCAGTTCCTCTCCAGCATTCCCCCAGAATAGGATTTTACTCACCTGACACTCAGGGGCTGAGCCAGTCTCTCATTTGCCATCGGGATGAGGTATGTCCAAAAAAAGTCTGAATTAAACTCCCCCAAATTTTTAGGGATTTGCAGTTCAGTTGTAAATCCAGAGGCAGGTATTGTCCTACAAAAGTTTGCTGTCCTTCAGTCCTTGTACCTTCCTGTCAGTTCTGCTTGAAAGTAAAGCGTCCCTCGGATTTTGTTTGCTCAGTTTCCAGAGCCACAGCAAACACAGTTTAAAGGAGCAGCTTTCTCTTTACCCAGATAAGTTAGTACAAATATGCCCTGAACGTCCTTTGCACTGCTTGTGCCAAGGCTTAATGACAGGGGATTGTTAAACCTCCCGTATAAATCTTTAACAACTGGGCGAAACTTCAGTCCAAATCTGCAAACTCAAGTGGAAACAGTAAATAGTATTTGCTTCCATTTTTAAGGCCCACTGGCTGAGAAACTCATCTTGCTTTACATTATTTACAGCCATTTGAGATGAAAAGACCTACATGTTTATGACTATTTTTAGATTGCCATTTCTTAATTTCATGTGTGTTCACATACCTGAGCACTGGGGTGGATACAGCAGAGCTAGCCTGGTTTTATTTTAAGGCTTTTTGGATCAGTTCAAATGCCTGTGATAATTTTCCCTCTTGAAATAATTTCTTATTACCAGGCTACTTGCTTGCTATGATTTGAATGTCCCTCTTCTGGGGGCAACTTAGGCCCACTGCCTCAAAGGAAGACAGACAATAGTGATCGCTTAGATCAGTGCTATACCTAGGAGAGAATTTCCCCCTCATCCTCAGATAACTTGCTTTGTATTTTTAAGACTGTATTTGGATTGATGTTTAGAAAAAGCTAATCTTTCCTTTGGGTTTTATTTTCTTTTTGAAGTTCACGGAACTTGCCACTTGTTTTGTTCATTTCAAAATATTTTAATTGGTCACAACATTGCTCTTTTTAAAATGCAGCTGTATGCCCAGCCTACTCCGTAGATGTTCACTGAGTTAAGCTTGGGTTAATCTGCGCTCAGACATCACAGAATCATGTTCAACAGCGTCAATGTCTCTTCATACCAGCTGAAGGCCTGGCCTGGGCATAGAGGGCTGCCAGCAATTAATCCTGTAATGATTAATCAAGGTCACCATCAGGCCTGTGCACTCCTGGTCTGAGAGTTGGCAGGACTCGGGAATGAGGGATGCAGTGAAGTCTGGGCTCCTCTCTGTTGCAAGAGTTGCCCAGGGTGAATCTAGCTAGCCTTGTGCTTCAGACCAGCTTATCTGGGTGTCCAAGCACTGCAGAATAAATACATGAAGCAACTACTGTTTTATTGCATTTTCCATTCATTAAATTGCTGCAGTGGCTCCTTCTCAGTGTTTTTTTGAGGGCTAAATAAATCCTGCTTCTACAATCCTCTTTTTGTATTCAAACCTCACCACCTCTCTTCCTTTGCTTCCCATAGATTGTGCCGTTCATTTTGTTAACAAAAATAAAGTCTATTTTCTTTTTTGTTCCAAATGGCCAAAGTAAATGGAGAAACGGTGTAATGTGTATAATAGGCAGGCTGTTTATTAGGTGTTGTCTCTCACAGGGTGATGAAGCTTCCCTGTGACAAACCCATGACTCACCATGGAATGCCAGAAGTCTTACAGGTCTGCTATGGGGTAATGCTGTTGCCCTATGAGTTAAGGGAATATTTTTTTTTATTTTGTCCATTTTTTTTTTCCACAAGGTGAGGAAATAAATTGTATTTACTGTGAGAGAGGCACCAGCAGCAGGATTCTGTGCTTACTCCTCCTGATGGAAATCAAAAGTAATGTAAGTGGAGTTGGTGGAGTATGAAAGAGTGCTAACCCAAAGAGTACCTGCTCCTCACGCCTGTTGCACCTAGAGTTGATAAGGATAGTGAGGTGCTGGTCTCAAATGTACTCAGAGGCTCTTTTCCCTAAGTGGAATTGGCATTAAAAGAAAACAGTGGATGTTTTCCCCTCCAGTGGACCCTGTTTCCCAATGAGCTCTACCATTAGCATTTGCTTGTTACATTCATAATTATTATTACTTTGGCTTTTTCTTGCTTGTCTTTTTTTTCCTTCCTGGGCAGAAGAGACTTCTAGTCAAAGCCCCGGTCTATAGGATTTATCTTCTGCACCAGTGATGCCACGTTCCCCAATTCCTGGAAAGCAGCACATCATGTTTTAACTTAAAATTGCAGTACTGTGTAATTGCAGCTTCACATCATCTGACCCTACAGACCTCTTGATTTGAACTACAGCTGCCTGACAACAGCAGCTACACTGTACAGCTTAGCAAAAACACTGAATTACCTGAGCCAGCCTTGCCTTTCTAATGATGTTGGGAATCAACGGAATCAGATTCGAGCATTTTGCAAGGGAAATATACATTGACAATTTTTAATGGACTGCATGTCACTCACTAGATGTGCCGTATCTTGTTTTCCTGCTAATTTCTTTTCACATACCCTCATGAGCATTAGCTTCTGAATTCTTTTCCTCAGCCTCCATTTGCAGCTATTGCCGTAGCTTTCCCAAGAGGTGGCATCCAAAACTGAACACGGTCCTCCAAATTCAAATGCTCCATTGTTCAGGATTCTGTCATTGTATTATCTTCTGCATTATTTTTATATCCTCTTATTAATGCACCCACACACCCTATTTGCATTTTTTAACCTTTTAAAAAACGTTTTCATTACAACAATCAGATATAAGGGCAATGAAGTGAGTGTGGAACAATAGAAGTGAAGATTTTGATCCTCCTCAGACCTAAACCTGTTTTAAACTTCAGTGGTGACACTGATTTTGATTTACACTGAAAGAGGGAGGATCAGGCTGTACTTGTCTACAGTGGGACATCCATTTTTGATAGTTAATAAGGAACAGTTTTGTAAAATAGTTTCAGAAAACAGCATGTTGTTTGGGAAAAGCACTTTTTCTTTTATCAGAAAGGAGGGGGTTTGGAAATAGAGGTTTGTGCTGAGGGCTGGAGGCTGAAGGGCAGTGGTGGAGCCTGGATGCTGGCAGTGGTGTTAGTGGCTGCAGGGAAGCAGTGCAGCGTGCCTGCGTGTTGATTGTGGGACTGTCCTGCACAGGCACTGGGATTCACTCATTTTAACCTCATAGCAGGACTAAGCAGCACACCCTTCATTTTAGGAGTAGATTTAGCCTGTTAGCTTCCGCACAGCCATGTCTGATACTGACTGGTTCCTGGGAGTGGGTCAAAGGCAGGGCACCCCAGCTGGCTACAGGGGAATGTGTGGAATCTTACTTAGAGAGGAAGAGATGATAAGGGAAGATGGGAGGTGGCCAGAGGCAGAGCTACTCTGCCATATGCATGCTGCCACCACAGCCCATAGAACTATTGCCACCATATCAAGCCACACTTGGGACTTCCACTCAGAAGAGATGGACAGCCAGTTTTAAGCTGCAGACGGGAAAGGTGATTTCTATGAAACAAATGAGTATTTATGGGTCATCTGGCTGCAGAAGCCAAGTGTATGACTCAGAAATCTATCTCCTGAATAATACTGCTGCTAGCCAGGGAGAAGAAAAAAGGTGAAGAAATCCATAAAGCAATCATTCATGTCTTCCTTTCTGGCAGACTGCACCTTAGCAGCCTCTTCAATGTCTTTCTTCCTCCATTAATTTCTTCTGCTTTACTTTACTGTGGGTTTTCCCCAGGAGCCACTGTTAAATGTCAGTATCTGGTGGATATCAATGATATTGTCTCTGGAGGAACTTTCCCTCACACTGTTGTTTGATTCCAGGTAATGGAGTGAGATATAAATGTCTTTGGTCTTCTCTTGTGTGCCCCAATTAAGGCCGTACTTTACTTGCCCAGTTAGGCAAGGTTCATAAACAAGGGGTGTGGTTTTATGATGCAGATGCAATGGCTAAGTGCTAGTCTGGGTGGTGAGTCTGCTCCTCCTGTCAGCAGCTTCATGCTCCTGCTCCAACTGCAGATTCTGCTGCTTGATGGACTCTTGCTGACGCAGTCTAGGACAATGACCTAGCAGAAACTGCTCACTTTTTTCTTTTTCTTTTTTTCTGGATTAGTTTTCTGCCAGTCTGATTTCCTCTGATGGCTTGCCAGGGTAAGATGAGAACTCCTGCTGGCACAGGAAAGGATATAGGGTTGCTCATGTGAAAGAGAGTAATATGGTAGCATTACCTTAATTTGGTTCGTCAGCAGATTGGTTGTAAATCCACACCTTTGCAGCTTCCTGTTTGGCTTGCAAAGATCAACCACAACTGCCATCAAATGAGGAGACTTTTCTTACTATTTTTCCATGACTAGTAAGATCTGTTCACAGGATTGTTATTCTCATTCTTTCAGATCACTTCAAAGACAAGAACAGTTAATGGCAGCAATGGAAACTCAGTAGAAAAGAGGAGAAAGCAAGGGATGCAGCAAGAAATGGGATAGGAAATGGGATACTGCTGTCATCTCTGACAGCAGTAGCACAATAGTGAAATTATTGGCTTGGGTACTTGCAGCAGTGCAGGTGCTGCCTCTCAGCCAGCCAGGGCACAGCTGGGAAAAGGGGTGCTGCCGTCCCTTTCTTCCTCTGGTGTGACCTTAGGCTTGTACTCTCCTCCCTGTTTCCCTGCTTGGTTCCCTCCAGTAGCTCCTTGCCTGCAGCTGCTGGGATAGTTCCTCGGAACACTTCCACAGAGGCTCTGGGAGCTACACCTGAATGCATCAGTATGTCATTCCTGCATTCCTGCCTGGGCACTTCCGTATTAACCCATTTCTTATCCAGAAAGAACATCTTGATGGATTGGAGGTGTGTGGAACCAGAATGTTAGATTATCACAGCACCATCACCTATTGGTCATAACAATTTCGTGGGTTCTTTAGGCAAACTTTCCCAGAGCTCAGTACTCTGAGGGAAAGCACTGGGAATCTGCAAGCTGCAATCAGAGGAGCTTTGCCTTCCTCAGCACCAGGGGAGCAGAGCACCAAGAAATAAGACAGCATGCTGAACTGTATAGAGCCAACAGCTGTGCCACACTGCGCCAACCCATGCAGGTAGAAATATGCTGCCTAATTACTATGATAATGTAAAAGTCTTTCCCTATTGTTTGTCTGGCTCACAAGGAACCACACCCTACATGCAAAACAGGTTTGCTATTTAAATGTAAGTTTGTGTTTATATGTTAGCTGATAGCTTTTCCTGGGGATCCAAGACAGCTGACATTGCTGCCAACAAATAATTTTGCAGGTTGGAGACTAGCTGGTAAGAGTGTGGTGAGCCTCCCTTTTGTCTAATCCAATAGGAGAGCTTTTTGGTTCTGTTTTTTTTTCCTTTTGACAGGACTTCCCGAAGACACAGAGTAAAAAAGGTATTTTTCCTTTTTCCTTTTTTTCTTTTTCTTTTTTCTTTTTCCTTTTTCATTTTTTCTTTTTCATTTTTTCTTTTTCCTTTTTTTCTTTTTATAACTGTGGACATTGCTAGGAACTAAAAAGGTAAATACAACATTTTGTAGGTTCAAGTAGGAATGCAGTTTGTGTATTCCTTCACCAAATATATTTTAAGAAAAATAGTGCTGCTTCATGTAATTCCTCTCTCCTGCTAAGAAAACCTCCTTTTTAAAGCATAGGAGCTACTGCCAAACTGAGCCACAACAGTTTGAAAGCAGACCCTGATTGATTGTTTAGGAAAGCATGTACTGGGGAGACGGAAAATCCCCTTGTAAATGTGATACGAAGTTTTTACCACATAAGAAACTTTCTGTTTCTACTGTGGTTAAAAAGTTTAGTTGAATTGGCTGCTGGATTAAAGTAATTCCAGTTTTGCATCTTTTTCAGTTTTCAATTCTGAATGGTTTAGTTTGTTTAAGGTTTATTGTTTGACAGTTTTTACTGATAACATCTTTCTGACTTTACATTGAGGATGATTTAGTAGACAAAATAAATGTGTGTTGCCTGGCTTGTTAAGAAATTCCATAGCCTAGATTTAGTGTAGAGTCTGGTCTAAGGGCATAAGCAGGCTGGAGATGGAACACTCTGATGCTGGGCTTTGGCAGAAACAGGCACAATCATGCTGCTTAGGAGGGAGGAAAACTTCCATGCAGGAGTGCACTGTGTAGCAATTATTCTAGAACCAAACTGGGTCTTCTACTTCTTAGCCCTATCCAACTGGAACGTGACTACTTCTGAGATCCCTCTATGCAATATCCCAGTGGAAATGTCTTATTTCCCTTTAAGTGAGACAAGAAGTGTGTTTTGGCATAACGCTTGGTCGACTTTATACATTTGGAAAATGCTGTAAGTCCAGGTCTGATATTGAGTAAAGAACAACCAGTCCTGGATTCCTCGTGCTTTCCTTGAAATGCATAATTTTAGTTAAGTTTTACACTTGACTCTCTCTGGGTTTTTTGATTGTGTTTTTTTCCCCCAGACTCTCCCTGAATGGGTTGGATAGTTCTTTTGGGACCTATCTGAAACCATTCAAGAACAAGCTATCTGCTGCAGAGAGTGTAGAGCTCTCTGATAGGGACCAAGGGATAGAGAGCAGCATATTACCTCATTTCTGCTGGTTTGTTTTAAAGATGCTGTCATTTCAGCCTGGTTCTGATCATGTTCAGAACAGGTTCTTACAGAAGCTGAGGCCAGTGGAAATGTTATGCTTTTTACTCACTTTTCTTGGAGAGGATTAAAGCAAATAAACATGCAATGGCTCATCCTGCTCCAAGTCCATGTGAGCTGCCTTGAAGAACAGAAGTGGAAGGAACAAGTACCCTCTCCTGGTGTCTACCAGCACCTTTTCCTTACTGCCACTTGGGCTCCTTCCAGGCATTAAATCCACCATAAATCCACTTGTTGACAACTGTTATTTCTTTTGACTCTTCTGGTGTGCTGGAAACAGTCTCTGCTTTGGAAATCATTACAGCTGTGTAACTTGCAAATGATGACTAATGGCTTCCTCCCGTTTAACTCCCCCCTTCTCTCAGTGTTTCCAGTGTGCTCATCTTTCCCTGTCTGCCCAGTCCTGCCCAGAGGTGAGGTACTGCATCTCAGCTTCCCTGGTGCCTTGGAGAGGAATTGCAGGTAAACATCAGACTCCCTGAACAAGACACTTTGCAAGGATAAGCCTAGAAAAGAAATTAAAGACTCCAGTAAATACCGAAACATCATCAGGGATATTGGCTTAATGGCTACATGATAAATTTCCCTTCTCACTAGCACCTCTGTCATCCAGATAGAGGTGATCAGCTATGTTCTTTTCTCTTAGGAAAAAAATTTACTACATCCAGTTCCCCTTTCTTACTCCTATAGTTCACAAAAGTACAGCTAACTCTTCTCTCCAAGGTTGTTGAGTTGATACAGGTCTGAGCATATTTTGTCTTCATGTGTACAGCTCTCCAGTCTCTTGCTTGTATTCCCAGAAGCTTATCTTTTTTTTCCCAATATATAGCTCTTAGTATTTCAAAAGATATTGCTGTGATCTTTGTCTTGCCCATGTCCTTGTGGTATGCTGACTGCAACACTGTTTTCTTCCTTGCAGGCCAGCCAGTGCTATTTCAGTAGGGTTTAGGAACCTAGCAGCATCATGGACACATGCATCCCCTGGCAATGTAGCCTTGAAAGGACTAGCATGTGTGATCTGAATTCCTGCAGTCCTGGAGTATGAGCACTAGAACAATCTTCATATGGCTGTCCAATCAATGATTTGCCAATTTTACTTCTTTTTTATTCAGGAGGGTCTAGTTAGTGGGCATACCATTGAATACAAGTTGTGGTCAAAAGAAAAATCAATTCCTTTCAGTTGGCTGGAGAAGTAACTAAAGCAGCACTATTTTGCTTTCTTTTGATATATATATATTATGAACTTCAAACTTATTTAAAGATCCTGTGATTTTTGAATTTTTGATTCTGTGTGAAATTCGAACTGTTATGACTCAATCTCTGCATGAGAATCCACAAGGGAGAACATAGAAGAAGCTGAATACTGACTTTGTGTGTTTAAAAAAGGATGGAAAAAGTTTCTTCGCAGATGGATACATAGCATGTATATATATGCATACAGCCATAATACCCATAGTGTGTAGAGAGTGTATGTACAAGCGTATGTACACACACACACTTACATGTATCTCTCTTTGGTCTCTGGATAGATGGAAATGTCACTTGATTCTAGTGTTTTCCTTGATTATAGTTGCTGTGTCCAGGAACCTCAGGCTTGTTTCTATGGCAGCTATTCCCAGTTGAGCTATTTCCTCAATCCCCATTTGGCAGTAAGTGGAAGATGTTGTGACATTCACATTGAGCATGTCACAGAGGGGCTGCGAGTGTGGGCAGAGCTGTGTGCAGGTGACAGGCTCAGATGGGAGGGACATGTGCAGGAGGCTGCAGCATGGCCTCCCATGGTACTGGTCTCATGGCTTTCCATCAAGGGCTTCATGGGCCAGCCCAGATCTCTCTCTCTCTCTCTCTCTCTTCCTTTCTTCCTCTCCTTTATTTTTTTTTTCCTTTCCTTCCCTGTTGCCCTGCTCTGAAGCAGGACTGAAAGATCAGGATGGCATCATGAGCAGGAATGCTAGGGAACCTGTGCTGCACTAGACAGGCTGACTAATCTCCCTTTAAATAATCTCCCTTTAAATAGGCTGGAAGCACACTGGTGAGTTTCTGTTTCAGGAGCCATAAATAGCCAGATCCATGCTGGTAAGTAGCGAGCAGCACAGTTATTTGTTCTAGGAAGGTCTTGCTATTTCCTTCATGTTATTGCATAGATAGCTGTGATCTGGTTCTGGTAATACTCGGTATAGTAGTGGTGCTGCTACCTTTCCTCACACTGCTGTATCTTCTGTGACAGTGAGGAGGGAGCAGCTGCTCCTGGGAGATCGACTTCCCTCTCCAGAGCCTTTGGATCAGAGTGCCACTGGAGCTGTGCCTTGCTGTGGATTGTACAGCTGGCTTTAGCTAGAGCAGTGCAGTTCAGACCCTTCTGAGTAGGGCTGTGAGTTCAAAAATCTCACTGATATTTATAGCATCTGGAAGGTGAAAGCAAGGAATATTTGAACAATTGCTACCTAGCTGTGGGTCTGGATAGAGTGGAATGTATAGTCTTGTGAGCTAGCTAGCCTTGTGCTTCAGACTTATCTGGAGGATAAACTGAGTTTATCTCTGTTTACCTAGCTCAGAAACAAACACTGTTAAAAAAAAAAAAACAAGTCTATGTTAGTTAAGCTGGCTAATATAATCTTCTTAAAGATGGAAGAGTGCAAACTGCTCTCCAGGTAGGAACATGCACTCTGAAGCTGCCTCCATATCTGGTCCTGAATTATCCAGGCAGCCTTCAAGAACATCAGGAGCTCATCTGTCCAGTAGCTGCTATAGCACTTGCCAAGATTTAGGTAAATAGGAGAATCCTCAACGAAGAGGGCAGCAAGTCTTGCCTCAGCGAGGTAGGAGGCATTTGAATTTCTTACTCATAGTGTATTGTCATCTTCTTCCTGCCATCCTACCCACTCAATGCGTCAGAGATCTAAGGCTTGATTTTTAAATTTTTTTTTCCTTTTTTTTCCTCCCCGCCTTCTCTGCTGAGCAGGGAATATCCAAGCCTTCAGTTTCTGGTGCATCATGTGAGAATTTTTTTTTCTCTCTTTTATATTTTTCTTTGATTTTCTTTATTTCCCCCCCATCTGCTGAGACATAATTCCCTCAGTCTACTGGCTTTTTTACTGGGGTGAGTTGGCTCACTGGTGCCAGAGGACAGAGGGCCCAGTAGATCTGAAGAGGGTAATGGAGGATATGTGGGGGCATAGTACTGACCAGTTACACAGAGGCAGCTTCCTTAAATTGTCCCTCATGTTTGCTTTCCTTCATAACATTGCTTTTAAATCACTGTAAAGAGGACAAGGTTTCTGCCTGGTCAGAAGTTCCACCCTAAGTGATGTGACACCATTCGGACTCTTCTTTGATCTTATGGAAGGAGGGGTGTTCTTTTCCTTTCCTTATTCATGCTCAGTACTTGCCATCCTCAAACTGAGGCACACCTGGGGCCAGGGATTGCCTCAGTGCGTAATTTATATGGGATTTTAATCTCATATTTGGCAAAGCAGAAGTTCTGTGCCAAGAAAAGACAAAGCGCAGCTTTTTCATTAACTGTATTTGGTGTACTTACCTTGCGACACTCCAGTCAGACCAGCCAGGCTGTTCTTCAGGTAAGTTTGCCCTGAGTTGCAGCTACTATGCTATGCATAGGTTCTCTTTGGAAAAGCAGAAGGAAAAGACAAAGCTGGAAGTAGCAGAAAGTATGTTTCAATGCAGGACAGGTTCCACTGAGCAGAGGGAGCAAAAAGCAGTGGAATTTGCCCCATCACACTTTGCTGGATCAAAATGCAGTGTTCTTTGTCCTCTTTCCTCTAGCACAATGGCTGCGTTCCCTGTCTTGGAGCAAGAAACATTATTCCAGAACGGTACCTGGAGCTACCGGATTCCAGCCCTGCTCTACCTGCCGCGGTTCAGCATGATCCTGGCCTTTGCTGAGGAGCGAGAGGACCTGGTGGATGAACATGCCAAGCTGATAGCCATGCGCAGAGGCACGTACGACCCAGCCACCCAGCACGTCCAGGTACCAGTGCAGGGAGGAAGCAGGGGACACTGCCCCCTCTTCTGCCCACCTGTCCCCAGTGAGTTGAATGTATTTGCCCTCTTGCTGAAGGGACAGGGCAGCTTCTCCTCCCCAGGTACAGGAGACAAATCTGCCTATAAATAATGCACATCTCGTTATAACTGCTGCGATTCAACCCTATGGGCAGCTGTCAGGGGGGACTAAAATGGAGTAGATGTTCTAGGGGTGGTTTTTGACCCATCATTGCAGAGCTGGGGATGCAGATACAGAGATGGGACAGAAGTCCTGTTGTAGCAGGAAAAATGCAGTGGAGAGGCAGAAATGCCTCAAGGAAGAGGAAGAAATGCTGCAGTGACGGGGAAGAGTAAATTAGCAATCACTGACTATTCTTTTTTATTTTAATTCATCATTTTAGGACTAATTTCTGGTGTAAAAAACAATAGAGAATAGGTAGTCTCCCCATGCAAAAAAAAGTGTCTGGTTTGTTGGTGCCAGTGAATTGGCTACCTTATTAACCTACCAATTATTATTAACAGTTATGCTGCCGGGTGGCTGGGGGTGGTGGAAACTCTATTTATAATATTTTTTTGCATATGCAAAGGCATTAGTGCCTTGGGAAAAAAAAAAAAGAAAAAAAAAAGTAATTATATTTTTCTATTCCAAACCTTCGTTGGTTGTCTTAGATTATCGGCTCTTAAGAGCTGGAGTCTGCCTAGCAGAAGCAGCCTCTGAGCACACCTGCAGTGTCATACCATTCAGGTAACATCTTGTGTAACTCCCTGTAATTCAGTTAGTGGGGTTCAGTTGGTCGTAAATTTAGTAATTTGTGTTCATGTGCTAGAGTTTCTTAAAATGGAAATATCAAATTTTCAATAGAAGTTAATATTAGTTGGATAGAAAAAGATAAGATATGAACGAAGAGGCTAATCAACAAATCAGGGCAGAAAAGCTAATTAATATAATCCTTCTGGAAACAACTGCTTTGCTTACCAAGCCAATAACATAATGTAGTCATAGTTTTCTAATTGCAATGCTAGTGTTAGAAACATGATTGTGTTATGTGCTATTCATCTGAGGAAAACAGGGCTTGCTGGGCAGTTATACCAGCTCTGTGACCTATTTTCTGAGTCAGACAGTTCAGGGTCCAAATCTCCACACCAGAGCCACGCAGTCAGCCCTAGCAAGGTGCCTCAGAGTGTAGGCTGGGTTACCCATTCACATACATTCACATCAAAGTGGAGGAACAGGAGCCCGAATGAAAAGGGATTAGCCATCATCCAGGATGCTTGAAAGGGTCTTGGGTTTCTCTGTGACTTCCTAAAAAACATTGACACAGCACAGTATCTGTACTAGCACACTTTGACCACCGGGCATGTCTGTGTGCCATATATATATTTGTGAGGATTTCTGAAAATTCAGCTGCTGTAGCTTTTTAAAGGGGGTCATCAGCCACCAGCTGCATTGAGATATGGAGCTATCAGTTTCTCAGGGAATAGTAATTGAAAAGGACATAACCCACATGCTTTGTGTCATCTAAATAATTTTCACTTGCCTTTGGCGATGCCAGGTTATTGTCTCCCCATTTCTTGCTGTATCCGTTATCCTGTCTCTGTTCCTCCCATGCTCTTCCATAGCTTTTATCCAGACATCCTTGCACTATAATGTGGGCCTTTTTGTAACAGCATGTTCCATTCTTGTCTCCCTTCCCACGGGCCCTGGCAGTGGAAAAGGATGGAGAGCCTTGTCAGTGCACAGCTGGAAGGCCACCGATCTATGAATCCCTGCCCGGTATATGATGAGGTCTCGGGGAAACTCATTTTGTTCTTCATAGCCGTCCCAGGAAAGATCTCTGAGCAGCATCAGCTGAGGACAAAGATCAACCTTGTACGTCTCTGCTATGTCACCAGCATGGACCAAGGACGCACCTGGAGCACTGCCCAGGATGTCACCGACAGGACCATTAGGAATGAGTACAAGAACTGGGCCACGTTTGCGGTGGGCCCGGGTCATGGATTACAATTGCTCAACGAGGCCCGGAGCCTTGTGATTCCTGCCTATGCCTATCGTATCTTGGACCCCAAGAAACACCCCACCCCTCATGCCTTCTGCTTCATCAGCTCTGACCATGGGACAACATGGGAGATGGGGAACTTCGTGGGGGAGGAGAGCGCGGTGGAGTGCCAGGTAGCAGAGGTGCATACCTGTGGCAGAAAGGTCCTTTACTGCAATGCAAGGAGCAACAGGGGAGCCAGGATCGAGGCTGTCAGCTACAACCATGGGCTGGACTTCGAGGGAGGCCAGCGGGTTGAAAGGTTAATAGAACCTCCCTCTGGGTGCCATGGAAGTGTTACTGCCTTTCCACCTCCCCCAGATGCCAGATGTCAAGATAGTTGGTTACTCTACGCTCATCCTACAGACCCAAGGGGTCGAAAAGATTTAGGAATTTACCTTAACAAAAGCCCTTTAAATCCAGCACACTGGACAAAACCCAGCATACTCTTCAAGGGTCTGTGTGCTTATTCGGATCTGCAGTACATGGGCGTTGGGCCTGATGGCTCACCTTTGTTCTCCTGCCTCTTTGAATATGGGACCCACAGACAATGTGAAGAGATGATTTTTGTCATGTTCACCTTGAAGCAAGCCTTTCCCTCAGAACACTGAGTCTCAAGCCTTTCCATCAGCATCCCTCTGAAAACCATCTTTGCTGATGCTTTTTACTGTAATTTCTCATCCCTCAGTAGAAGGTCTGTTTTAACTCCTGCTGCTCACATAGTCTGGTGTTGGCTTGTTGAGTCTGTAGATTGTAAAGTCCATTAAACATACCACAACTTAACATGTTTGGTTTTGTTTTCTATTGCCTGTTCTCCCTTTTTGCCTTTCTCTTTGGCTGCCTTTTTACACATCATGTGCCCAAAACAAGTGTGGCCTTTGTAGAGGGCTTCTCACCTTGAGGTCTCCGATAGACTTCATCAGGGACATGTGTGCTGACAGCGCAAGGACTGCAAGGGAACTGATGGCAGCAGGGTTATGCTGAGTGGTATTTAGTGAATTGTGGAGAAAATTCTAGAGAGGGCACTACCTTATATCTGTTGTCATCTTCTTCAAGAAACTGCTCTGGCTCTGGTAAGGGAGCAGTACTTCTTGCAGCTAGTGTAGGAATGTGGGCACCTGTAATTTCCAGGCTTCCTGTCTCCTTATTTCAGCAAGGCCATGTGATGTCTTGCTCTTGGGATATTTCTTGCCAACTTCTTCAGTGCGTTTGGGGCTGCCTTGCTGAGTTCCCAGGCACCCCAGGGGATTCTGTATAACTTAACCTTCTCCTTACTTCCCATGCTGTGTTTCCTGGCTTATTTGCCCTTTTGCTTACACTGCATTGAGAAGTTTGCAGTTTCTCATGTGTAAGGAAACCACAGCCTTGTGTGCTCTGGCTGCTCCCTCTCCCTGGGCAGTGACAGTAGGAATCGTTGAGGGCACCAGGATCCTTCCATGTTGGGGGACAGAGCAAGTGGCAAAAATGGCATTTTTCCCTATATGGGAACTGCAGGATCAGGACAGGCCTGCAGAGGGAGCTCCCAATTTAGAGTCAGGAGGGGAAGTGCTTGCTGGTCTTTCTAACGCAAGTGCCAAGCTATGATAGATAGCTTGAGCTAGAGCAACTATTCTTATTGTTGACAACTCCATGTCTTGTTATTACACAGTATTATTGGCATATGAGCCACTATGTCAAACAAATAACGTTGCCCCACTTTCAGAAAAAAAGCACCAGTATCAGAGGAAGAACTGACCAAGGCCAGAGTAGCATAAAACACTCAAGCTGGAAGGCTTTCCAACATAGACAGTTTTTCAGCAGATTTCTGAAGGAAACAGCTCTAATTCTGGTGAGAGAGATGCTATTCTACTACTATAGAGTGTGTTTTGAAAGGAGGCAACGACTAGACAAAGGACTGACCAGAAACAAATAGCTACCAGGCAAGACACATCAGAGCAGATGGAGCTAGGAAAATGTTACCCATGCCTCTGGACAAAATTCTGCATATGAACCAGTCTGTGCTTGTTTCCTGTGTGTTGTATCCTCTGTGTGTGCACACGTATAATGACTGCAAGGAAAATCTGTTTGTTTGCCCTCTTGGTGAAGAAAAACACCTGCTTTTCAAAGGTTTCTCAGAACACATCCCCATTGGTTAACACAAGTCCCATAGGATCCTTTGCAGTTACTGCTCAGGTCTGTGAATTTCTGCTTGCATAGTGCTCCTACCCTTGCCTTTTACTACTGACAGCTTTTGTGGGTGATGGGAAAAGGGGGCCTGACTTTCCTCACTATGGAGATTTGTTCCAGGGCACCTGGATGCTGCATATACCAAGGGAGTGAAGGGATCCTGTGACCTTCACAGGTACACCTGTAACTTGTCAAACCTTTCCCAAGCAGCAAGTCAGTAACAGGCTGGGTGGAAATAGCAGAGGCTCAGGTAGCCAGTACTTTTTGGGTATTACTCATGTGCTCTTTAGATGTAGGCCAGAGTCTAAATAACCTTTGTGGCCAACAGCTGTCACTGATGAGTAATTAGGGAATGGTATATTTAGAATTCAGCAAAGTTAACTGCTGCCCTATAGACAACCTCCTCATCAGGTACTATGGAGTACTTTAGTTTTGTGACATAGAAATGCATACTTAAGTTTTTATCTGGCCAAGCCTGGCAGTTCCCATGCTGATGCAATGCACGGGCTGAATATGTGGGTGAGGGGTGGGGGAAGGTTGGGTGACCACTGTACATCTTGAATGATGCCACAGACAGTATTAATTTACTGGTTCTGGAGAGGCTGGTGCATGGACACTCATCTGGTACAGTACTACCTGGACATCTATAGCAAAACCAGTTTAGATAAAGTGTCTATTGTAGTGTCTTGGAGATAAGGTATCATTCCAAGCTAACAAGCCATTAGGGATCACAGAGCTGTTTATATTAGGGGATTGGGATTCACCTTTTGAGCAGCTGGAGCTGTACTGTGCTTTCTTTTAGGACTAAAAATTACTCACAGAAACCAGCCTGCATATTCAATTACCATAATTTCATCATTTGTACTTGGAATCCTTCCCCTTGTTTTTGTCTCCAAATCAAGACAGTAGTACACAAGGAGTAGTGTGTGCCTGGACATGGGATTTGAAGGAAATAGCAGCAGCTTGCTAAAAATCTGTGTTGGGGTGGGGGGTGGATAGGAGCTAAGTATGCAGCTAATTAGTCTCAGATGTCTAATGAGCGCTTGTACCTGTTACCTGATGTTAGTTTGCAGAAGATCAGGTGAAGCTCTCCAAACAGCTCTTTCCACTCTGCATCCAGGTCCATGTCTGTTGCATGGAGAGCACTGTGAGGTCAAGCGGTGGATGATACTCAGAGCTGTTCTGCTTCCTGCTGCAGCTGTGCTCCAGAGAAGCTGCTGGAGGTACCAGAAATCCCAAGGACTTGGTGCAGCTGAGGTTAGCGGTGCACTGTGGCTAGGCAGGGCTGTCAGAGCAACTGCATGGTGCCATTGCCATACGATTCTCATTTGGTTGGGAGAATAGAGTTTGTAACCACACTGTAGCTTACAGCTACTGTCTACTGGCACAGCCACTTCATGGCATTCGGTATCTGACTCCATTTAGGCACCCGAATCCATACGAGTCTAATTTTGGTGAGAGAGATGCTATTCTACTACTATAGAGTGTGTTTTGGAAGGAGGTATTATACAATGCTAAAGGCTAAAGGTCTGTGTGGATGTTGGTGGAGCTGAAGGCCAGGTTCAGCTGAACTAATTTTGGTGTGCAGACAGCGCTTGCTCAGCATGGACAGGAAGCCCTGCACGATGCAGTTCTGCTCATCTTGCAGGGCCCTGTTCTGGCTGCACAGCTTTGGGCTGCTGCTGCCCACAGTTTCATATCAGTGCAGAGGTTAAGCTGGACACTGCAGACCAAGCCTCTGCATAACTGAAAGCCACAACAGGGATGGATGCTGGGTTGTGCTGGTTCACTCTCCCTCTCTCCACGTACACATTCTAGTCTCCCCCAGTGCAGTCACAGTCTGTCCTCTCCTGCCTTTCTGTCCATGCAGTGTACAGCATAACACTTCATGCATAGTCCAGGTACTGCGGTTCCAGCACTTCTCCTGGCGCTGGGAACCAAGGGTTGCATAGGGCTAGCAGGGTTTGCATCTTTGCCTCTGGACTTCGGATCCCAGCTCAGCTGCTGCTTTCAGGTGTAGCTCAAATATGATGTGCAGAGGGCAGAGCGGTTGGAGGTACAGGATAGACAGCCAAAACTGCCATGCAGGCAGTGCCCCTGTAGGAATGTCCTGGCATTGCTGCAAATATGTCTTGGAGATGCAGCGCTAAGTGTGCCACACAGCACAGCTGAGGGACAGATGAACAGACAAAGAAAAGGGAAGTGAAAGCTCTAGTTCTTCCCTCTCTGACGCAGGTTGCAAGACATGGCTTTGCTCTATCCCACCTTTGGGGATTTAGAGTAGGGGAGATCTTTGAATCCATCTCACAGTAGCTGACAGGGAGCTTTGGTCAAAAATCCCCAGCACAAATCAGCCTTCCAGTCTGCTTTCTATGCATGGAGACATGCAGTAGTAATTTCATTTTTTTTCATTTCTTTGAAGTCCCCTCCTCACACCTAGTTAGATATGAGGACTAGTCAAGGCAGGAATGGTGCAGTCAGTGCTACGTATCCTAATGCACAGTGTGTTTCTGATCAGAGGTTTATTTATTCCCCATGGAGACCTGTAGTGGGTAGGACAGACTGAACAGAAAAAAAATGAAAAGTCAAAGGATCTGGCAGGAGATCATAAATTGGACAGCAGGCCACTCAAGCCTGGGGGGCTGAATCTATGAGGAACCAGAAGAGATCACCAGCTGGGACTTTAGGACACAAAGTAGGAGGGAAAGGCAGGGAACACGGACTTGCTAGTCATTTCAGCAGCAGCATGAAGAGGGAGAATGGGGGCTGCAGGGATATGTCACACTGCCTCTCTGAGCTGTTTGAGTTGAGGAAGTTGTCCGTGGCTGAGTTTCCTTTCCCTCTCTGTGCTATTGAAACAGGAAGCTGGTGAGCCGAAGCTGGCTGATCGTTACACACAGACACACAGGCGGCTCTGGCAGCTCCTGTGTTGGCATTCAGGTTTCCTCCAGCTCCAGCAATGGATCAGTGCTGGTATCACGGCAACATCACTCGCTCCAGAGCTGAAGACCTGCTCTCCAAAGTAGGCAAGGACGGCAGCTTCCTTGTGCGAGCCAGTGAGTCAATCGCTTCGGCATATGCACTCTGCGTGCTGTAAGTACAGCGTCCACCGCGCCCTCAGCCCACACTGCTGTCCCTGCTGGGCAGGGGTTGCCCCTGCCTCCTCCCCAGCACACAGGCAAACAGGTGCTGTGCTCACTGGGAATGTGCAGCCCTCATCAGAACACAGCTGGTTTCACCAGTCTGGGACATGGGCTGGGGAAGTGTTAGGAGCCAGGCTGAATAAACCCATAGTTATGTACTGCTGTACTGCTCACGCTGCTCTTGCTCCTGATTCAAAAGGAGAGAATGGTCAAAGGCACTGCTGCTGTGCTCTGAGAGAAATTTGCCTCTTGAACGTCTGGAGTGTCTTAACAACTTGGGTCAAGTATTTCTCTTTAGTGACCCCAGTCCTGAGCCTGGGACCTCCCAGGCACTTTTCTTGCTCTGGTGGAGTGCATGTTTGAGCTCCCTGCTTGTACTATGTTGTATTCAGCAAAAGGCTTGAAATAGTTCCTGGAGCTGTGCACTGTATACCCAGCACAGCAGTGATTCCACCTGCGTCATTAATGTGGCTCACAGGGTAAATGTTTCATGTGGGAAATAAGGAGAGAAGTCCTGGCAGCCCTGATCCCTCCATTCTGGGTTAGGTCAGGGACCAGAGAGCAAGGCCTCCTGCCCTGGGTTTGTGAGGGGCAGATTTTTTTCCTGGAGGCAAGAGAGCAGGGGTGAGAGGAGACTGAAGTCAATAGGTAAAATCTGAGACATTTGACTTTGTCTTACAGTTGCTCCTTGCTTAGGAGAGATCTAGAGAACTCTTGTGGGACCCTATAAGATCCTCTTTGCTGCCATTTTGCAGCAGATCAGTGAAACTCATTTCATCTTTACCCCACATTACATTATAAGCAGGTTTCTCGTTTTCTGTCAGAAAGTATATTTCTTGTAGTGGTGAAGGTGGTGCTGCTGTTTATAACTCTGGGCTAACTGCTTGTCTCGGAGGTCAGATGCTGGTGACAGCACCTGTCTGTTGCTGAGCAGCGAGGGGCTGGGTAACTGCCCTGTGGGCGTAGGTGTTGGACTGCCAGGGAATGGTGGCTGGGGAGTGGGAGTCTTCACAAGGTGCAGAGAGCCTCGGTGCTTGCCTGTTAAGGTGCTTGTAACAACACACGGAAGAGTTTTGTCTTTCTGGAGGGAGCAGAGAAAGAAGAGCAGCTGCAGATGAATAGCCAGTACTAGCAGGAGGGAGGAGAGACAATCCTGTAACAGAGGCTGAGGGCCCAAGTGGTCAGTCAGGGAACAATTAACTAGAACAGACTGTTGCTTCCATGGAGAGATTTTAGTATCACACCATTGATTTGACTTGTAACCAGTATGTACACAGAATATTTTCACCGAGCAATGGTGGGGATTATAGAAAGGGAAGGTGCTGCAAAAATGCCTACTAACATGCATTTGCATAAGTTTTTCCATTGTAAATGTTTATGCAGTCAGCTTTGAAAGCCTTTTGTGACTTGAGAGACATGAGATCAGGAAATAGAAACAATATAATGACCATGATTTTCTGAACCGGGAGCCAAAGGTTATATTCTTAAATTCATTCTGAGGTAGCTAATATGAACAGCTTGATTAAAGAATTGGGGAGCACCCAGCCTTGCCAGCCAAGAGCAGCTGGATCAGAGGTGCAAAGGGCTGGCATTAATTACAGTCTGGGAAACGTCACATAGACTGCTGTCAAACGATCTGGCAAGCTTTCAGCTTATGCTGGTTTGCAGTTAGTTCATGGAGAAGTGGTGAATTAAGTCTTTCCCTCTGAATATCGTCTTCAAAAAATGGGCACTTTTGCTGAAGCTCAAAACTTCCTTAGAGATGTATCAGTTTCAGCTGTGCTGTTGACTGGAAGGTGTTTGAAGTTCGAGCTCTTCAGTTACTTCTGTTTAAAAAATAGAGGCTGGAGACAATGGGAGAGTGGGGAATTGAAAGGCTGACTGCAAATGGTTTCCACAAAAGAGAATTATATTGGAAAGAAGCAGGTGTCAACTACGTGTACATACGGAAAACAAAAAAACGTGAAATTTACTCTGAAAAAGAAATTTCATATTCGACAAAGCTGTAATATTTATTGCACAGGTCAATAAAGATCCAGAAAAAACATTTATTATTATATCACAGAATGAAATAATGGTTTCTTTGAAGAGCTGCTTTAGAAAAACAGTGTTTGTATAAATATAGACATGTAGGTGTATTTGGAGAGCCTTTTAAGAGAGCCTTGCCTCCTTTTCTGAAATTTAGAGCAGCAGTATTTAGAGAGTGAAAGGCTGGGGAATGCTCCTCCCCCTGCACAGTTTTCCCCTGTTCTGGTCACACTGCCCCATAAAAGGCAAGAAGCAAAGCCCTTTTCCTCCTCCTTTCTCTGTGCCTAAATCATTTGACTTGTCAGTTTATTGACAAGAAATGGGCTCTTTTACTCATCTGGAGGGGAATGCCTGTATCCTGAAATCCAAATGAGCCTGTTTAGTGTTCCCTGCACCTTAACTGGTACCATTCCTCCAGGCGATCTTCTGTTTGCAGCCTGAATGGCTTCAGGACTAACAATATTTTAGAGGGGACACTCGAGGACCAGCTGCAACTTTGGGACTCCTCTAAGAGGACCCTGCCTGTGAGATGCCCTTTGCCGTGTCTCTCTCATGGTGCGCTTGGCACCAGGCCTAGCCCAGCAGCCCTGTTTAGTGCTCCAGACACTCCCAATATGCACATCATCACCTGTGCATAAAAACATACAAGCAGGAGAGGAAGGAGAAAACGCCCACCTTGTCACACTGTTACCTGCTCTGGCTGGTTGAGAGGACAGGAAGATGACAAGTACTTGGAGACTCGTTTAACTGAGGCTGGTGTTTTATTTACCCTCCACATGGACAGCCTGAACAATGGCTGAGCCATTCTGAACTCAACCCAGCTTTTAGGGAGGACCTAGAATGTGGCAGTAACTGGGACCACATAACTTGATAGTCAGGATGCCGAGGAGAGGAATCCTAAGGGTAAAAATGGAGTAAGAATCCCGGTCTTCTCCACCCACAGACACTAAATTAGGGGACTGGCAAGGAGGATTCCTGCTTTTCATCCTAGGAGCGCTCCTCCCTTCTCTTGACTCACCCAACTGCCCTTCTTTCGTTGTTCTAATGCTGATCTTAGTTGTCCTCAGCTTAAATCTCTTTACAAGCATTATGACAGCAGCCTTGTATGGTCAGTGTGATGGGGCACTTTCTGTGAAGTGCATGAGGGTCCTCTTGTGAGCAAGAGCCATCGGGCTGCTTCCTTTATCAGTTTTATAATCTCCACACACCAATTGTCTCTGCTGCGTGAGTAATTCTGCTTAGCCCTATTTGCATCTCAACAGGAGTAAATGGTGTAAGGGGGCTGCATTGACACGTAAAAACAACCCCCATACCCTTCCTTGGGGCATATCCTCACCTGGCACCGATTGCCCTGGTATTGCTGTAATTAGCACTGCTGTAGCTGCTCTGCAGTTGGAGATCATGTCTGTGACTTCCAGCTCTGTATCAGATGTGTGAATAAATAGATGCCTGTGAAACGAGCTCTTGAAACAGCTTGACTTCTTCTGCATCCTTTGCATTAATGCTATCAAAAGGCACGTGTTCATGTGGCTACATGACCCAATCCTCCAGACATCCTGAAAAAACTCAGCTATGATCTACGAGGAATTTCTTTTCATTTCCAATGTCTCTTTGTGACTCCTTGTATAAGGCTGCCTGAAATCCTGGCAGTCTCCTCTCTCCTGTGTGGAATGATTCTGAAAGGCATATGATGAATAGACTTACATCACAACTCTAAGAGAGTTTATTAGGATAATAATAGGATAAATATTAGGATGTTTATTGATTTGCCTGATCTCCCCAGCAGGGGGGCTGACCTCAGCCCACATTATGTGACAATTCCACAGGTGCTGCAGTGTTTCTGTTACAACCCAGGAAGATCTGAGTGTAGATTCAGTTCTTTCTTTTGAGAAGGAAGGGGTTGAACCAGCACCCTTTAATGGCTCAAAGTGATATTGTATCTTTTAGGTGCTTTGCAGATGACTTAAACGATTTGATCAATCTATTGTTGTGAGAAAGATAAAAATATATTTTCTAGGCAATACTTCTTGGGTGAACTGCACAAAGCTCAGCAGCTGCTGAGGAAGACCAAGCTTACAGCGCTGTTTAGGCTTCCCTTGGGCTCCCATGCATTGATGTGACCCTCCACTGAACACAAGACTCCTTCATCCCCCCTTAAATAAGAATCTAATTGAATTTAGATGAGACAAAATACTTGTTGTGGGTACTCTACAGATGCACGTGTACAGTGTCCATCCACACCAGGATGGTGAGATGGGTTTTTATTTAGGCTGTTGTTTAGGATTTGTAGATAAAAAATGTGCATGGCAATCAGCTGTTGTACTGTGATTTAGCTGAAATGTATTATTTGCTTTTACCAATACAAGTCAATGGACTAGCCCTTCAGTTTACTCATTTATTGATGATTTTGGCCCTTTGTCTTTTGGATTTCTGCTTTTTCATTTCTTCCTGAGATGCCTGCTCTACTGACAGCTAGAGCCACTGGTGTTTTCTCTCTTTCTGGTCAGAAGAAGAGTGGAATAACTCCCTCTGAGCTAATGCAGATATCACTTTCTGCAGTGACATCTGCAAGCAGATGTTCCTGTTTCAGTGACCAGGAGCACTTCAGGTTTGTGTTAGTCCACAAACTCTAGGGAAAGAAAGTAAGAAAGAGAAATGGTTTTAAACCCTTGTGCATGAAACAATCTATGTGTCTCAGGATTTTCCAATGTCTTTTCTCATGGGGAGGGATCCATATTAAGATTCCCCTCTGGACATGGTCTAACCATATCACCTGTGGTCTGTTCCAGGTACCGAAATTGTGTTTATACCTACCGAATTCTGCCCGATAAAGAAAATAAGCTAATTGTCCAGGTAAGCCATCTTTCTATTATTTGGTCCCACACAAATGTACTTGGGAATTGCTGGTTTTCAAAGTAATTCTAACACCAAGAGAAAAAAAAGACATAAAGAATTAAATTAATATCAGGCCAGCACAGTGCTGGTCTCCAGCCCACTGCTGTGGAGATTTCAGTCTATGGTCCAGTCCATAGCTGTGGCCATCGGCACACTCTT
Organism: Donacobius atricapilla; assembly: GCA_013397315.1. Classification (NCBI taxonomy): domain Eukaryota; kingdom Metazoa; phylum Chordata; class Aves; order Passeriformes; family Mimidae; genus Donacobius; species Donacobius atricapilla. The sequence goes on along the minus strand of WBMY01007228.1, from coordinate 285,074 downwards.
TAACACACATGCCTTCAATTCAGTGGCATGGCCATGTTTTATGTAACTGAAAAGTTCAGTATGTGGAATAACTTTTCCTCTGAGGCCAACTTCTTATCAATACACCATAGATCTTTTCAATTCAAAATTGCAGCACAGTTGCTGCACGGTGCAGCACCCAGAGAATGTAAATTGAGTTCTCGTCTCAGGATCCAGAAAGTACCAAGTTTGAAGGCAAGAGTTTCAGATGTTCTGTTTATTCCTATTTTTATTTAGAAGCATAAATGAGCCACTTCCCCTTGTTGTGCCACCTCTCAGCTCCTTTATTTTTAATATAAATCATGAAACTTGGGATAGGGAGGAAGGCATGGTCTCCTACAGCCCCAAAAATTTGGCATGGGTTTACAGGGCAACAGTAGGGGCTGAAGCCAACCCATGCTCTTGGCACAGTCACTGCTGCATGGGCATTCCCTGCTAAACGGAATGGAAATGCCCATGCTACCCGGTCTGCCTTGCTAGTCAGGGTGGTTCTACAATAATTCCTTCCCATTTCAGATGACAACTAGCTTCCCACACTAGAAATCAAATTTCTACCAACTTCATGAGCAGCTTGTATGCCTCTCAGGCACCTGCACCATGTTAGTTGTGTATTTCCTCATGTGCTTTGGGGTTATCGTTTTATTTTTGGGGGGGGGGGGGTTCTTTGAGATCTGCACTGAGGCAGCATATCTGAAACTACAGTCATGAGTTAGTGAGAACAGCTGTGTGCTGGTAGCTTGCTTTTGGCTGTGGGCTTTTGGTAAGAATGGTGGATTGCGTGTCCTGGGTGCACACATCCAGCTTTGCTCCTTCAAGGCCCACCTTTGGGTAGCTTGGGCTGTTCTCAGGAGCCCCGCTCAGATGCAGCTCTGCACAGACACAGCTGTGTTGCCTCCAAGGCTAATTCCAGGCTCTTGGTACTGTGCTCCAGAGGACTGTGTGTCCAGGGCCAGGCACCATGGCCCTGTCAGCCTTGACAGCTGGATTCCCCAGAGCCATTGAGATTCCTCTGTCTCACTTGCACTTTTGTTTCTGAGGAGAAACTGGCAGCAGGAGTCTATGCTGGACTTGACCCGGGTCTGTAGTGTTGCTATGGCGTGTCACTGGAGTTCATCTTCTGGAGCACTGGGTGACATTATGCAGAGGAACTTGCGCAGGCTCAGCCTGATGCAAGCCGGGGACCAGCACCCAGCTGGAACCAATAACTTGCCATTCCCACCTGGCTCCACACACTGTGCTGTAGGCTCTTTGTAGTGATACTTGATATCCCCCCATCTTCTGCTATATCCCAGCCATTCTGTCCTAAAGAGAGTGTTTTGGGGCACTGTGGGCATTGTGCTGGTGTGATGTGGTGGTGGTAAGAGCCCAGAAGGTGATATGGTGTTTATCTTTGACAATATCCAGAGCAGCAGCAGAGATCAGGGCCTCACTGTGCCAGAGAGCTCACAGAGAGAGCCCCACAGGCAGGGAGAGTGTTGGGGAACCCTTGATGCCCAGACAATGGACACAACTATCTATGTCCTACACCAGCTCTGTGGCAGGGCTGGCGTGGGACCCTGGCACTGCTAATGGTGTCCTTGCTCTTTGCACTGGCAGCAGTATAATGAAGGGAACTTGTGGAGCCCTAATTCTGAATAGCTTTGGGGTATGAGTTTGATCATTGCTCTGTCTTTTGGCAAACTAGCACAGAAATGATCTTGTGTTGGGTTTTCCCCTGTGGGAGAGGAAGAAAGGCAGGCAGAGGGTATCTGCAAAGACAGACACACAGGCCCCCACTTTGTCCCTCTGTGCCCTGGACAGGTCGTGTCCCCTCCTCGTACCTCAGCTGCCCTGCTGGCAGATCATGTGAGAAACGCTGGACATGCAGCCTGGCCTGCAGCCTGTTCTAGCAGGACACAGATGCCATGAGTGACAGGAGAGTTTGAAACCTGAGCAGAGAGCAGTGTACCTGTGTGCAGCCACTCTCTGGAGAGCGATGGGGCACAGGCTGCTCACAGCACCTGCCAGGGAAGGTCTGTGCAAGGAGTTCTGTGTGTTACAACCCAGGAAGATGCAAGTGACACTTCCCAATTTGTACTGGATCCATGATTGTTTCAGCTGTGACAGAGGGCCTGTTTTCATGTGCAACTCTTGTCTGCAGAGTTGTACATGTACAGTGCTCAGGGCACTGCAGCCATAAGAAATCTGTGTTTCTTTCTGCTGTGGCAATGGGCAGCTCTCATGCTGGATCAAGGTTTATGAAGCAGAAATTTGTAAGGTTCTCTTGGGCCCCATGTTGTGATTGTGAGGGATTCTCTTCATCCTATGTCACAGAACGCAGAGGGAGTGGTGGAGTAAGCTGGATTGCCAGGAGCTGTAGGTTGAATATCAGGAGTAGGCTACATAAAGTGTGTTGAGTAGGCTAAATAAAGTGTGTTGTTAACTCATGTTTTGAAGACTTGACACCTCCTGCTTTGTGCTGCCTTATTCCAGTTCTTGGTACAATGTTCTAGCTGGCCCAGGCTTTTTTTTTGGTCACTTGTCTACTGATTTTTGGATAAAATAAAAACTACTTCATGTGTCTTAAAAGATCAGATTTTTGAAAAGATTACTTCTTTGCAAGGATGTAAAAGCTGTTGAATAGGATGGAATGTGGACATTTTAGAAAATCTGATTAAAAAAGGAAAGAGTCTATTAACCCTATGGAACTAGATCAGGTGTTAATAGAGCAATCAGTAGATGCTTCTTGTTTCTGGGTTTATAAAAATTATATAGGAAAGATTCAATACTTGATCTTGAGATTAGTCTGTATTTGTTACAAATATAAGCCCTGATCATCAATGTGACTTTTTTTTTTTTACCTGCACAGTGCTTCTTCCTAATAAAAGGGCTGTCTTCCTGCCCAGATCTGGGCTATTGTCTTCAGGAATTTTTCTTGATGACACCAGGTTTAGAAGATCTGTCATATCACAGCTACATACACAGCACGACAGCTCTCCCTCTGCTACTCTGTGGAGGTTTTTCATCCTTAAAGCTGCAAGTTGCATCACTTTTTTGTTGAGTCTTAGAGAGTACATTTCATTTTTCTTGAGTCTGGTCCCACCCTAGTGGATTGATAATGTCATTTGTTTTGCATGGTTATGTTAACTGTTCGAGGACAGGTGGCAGAAAGGGAAGTATATATTTTTGCATGCAAAGGTGCACTTTTGCCTTCAGGCTGAAGAAAAAAATATTGGCATATGTCCTTCCAGCATTTTGTGGCATGGTTTGTGATCTGCCACCGGGATTCTACATCTGCAGCACCTCTACAGCAGTTAGCATGGTCAGGAATCTCTCTTGCCTGCCATACCTGGAATTCATCTGGTGTCCTCCCAAAGCATAGTGAGTTATAGAGGTCTCTGTCACAGGCTGTTTTCTTTAGACACAAATAGATTTTTTGCCTTTTTTTCTGATGAATTTTCTCCTTTCATTACTCGAGACTTCAGAATATATGAAAGCATGGTGTGGATAAATCAAACTTGCATCCTGCTGATGAAAACATTTAAGGAAGGAGGGTAGGGGTAATGAAAACCCCTTGAAACACAGGATCTGTAACAGCAAGTAGAGATCTTTAGGCTGAGTCACCAAGATAGTCATCAAGATATCCCTGCTAGTTTGCAAACTCTTGCTGTAATAAGAGAGAACAGGAAGAGAGCAAAAAACACAGTTGCACAGAGATCCAGGAGCAGGGGCAGTAGGCTGGAAATAACTGCCCCTGAGTGAGCTCAGCTGCTGCCTGCCTGTGGGCAAGTCACAGCTGGGGTACTTCACTTCCTTCTCTGTGAAAACAGATATGATTTTCCCTTGCTTCAATGGGGAGACATAATTAATGTGTAGTTATTGAATGTTTGGAGATTAGCTAAATGTAATCATGTTTGTGCGAAGAAGGGTGAAGCAGAAAAGGAATCCTTGGTCATCACAGGATCAAACTAAACACCGTAGACAAACTGAAGACACTAAAATTGCCTTTCTCAGCTAGGCATCTATGGCAAGTTCTTGCCATCCAGATTCACAGAAGATATAACTTTCCTGTGCTGTCACTGAAAGCATCTCATTTATTCAACTGGCTGAGGTGTCAATATGACCCTCATCAGTGCCCACTCTGCATTCTTATGACCTTAGCATCCCCTCCACAAATGGGGAACTTGGCCCAGTTGAGGATTGGGTTACTGAAAATAATTTTAAACATCCGTCCCTGGCTGCCCTTACTAGGATCAGAGGATATGTGTGATACATCACTATTCATCCCCCCTCATTTTGGACATGCAGTCAAAGCTGTCACGTAGTCAAAGCGGAGTTGTATCTGTAGTCAGCGGGAAAGAAATCAGTTTCTCATCTGGGTGGGCTAAACTGTCCTTGGCAGGTCCTGTCTCTGTTGCCTAAAGATAACCCCCTTAAACTGCTAACCTTGGCAGGCTGCAGTCAGGTGAGGATATTCCCAGTACAACTGACTCTAGTTCCATGTAAGAAGGTGCTGAGGTCAAGAGCTGCTGTTTAAAACCTCTGGTACTACCCTTTCCTAATGCTTTACTCTCTATTGCCTTTATATACTTCACCTTCAAAGGGTCACTGCCAAGAATATAACCTGCCTCATGAGTGAGGATGCTTGAAAGAGGTTCTGAGAAGAAACAAGACACTGGTCTTGGCTGGTCAGTGAATATGGATTGCAACAGGGTAGAGCAGATTTTGATGTCCTTTGATTTCTGGTGCATCTCAAACAGGAGATCACAGCTCGTGTTATCTGCTGATGCAGTAAAATCAATCATTTCTCAGGGGCAGATAGATTGCATTTTATACTCTGCTTGTAGTCTGCCAGATAACACTTCACAGGTAATTTGCAGAATCAAGCACTGGCCTTCTGCCACTGTGTGTGAAGTCTGGGGGAGATATCCTGATGGACAGGTGGCAACACTGCACAGACAGGGCTGGCACCAAATATGTCCTCTGTAAAAGCTGCTCCGAGAGTGAACCTTGCAGTTGGATAGTTACAGGAGCAGCTTTGCCTTGTGGATAAAGGTGGAGTCTCCTGAAGAGACTGGGGCACCTGCAAACCAGCCTTTTGGTAGCACATGCAACCTCACTTTGAGTCCTGCGGGCAGTTTAAGGTACCAGAATATAAAAAAGACACAAAACTATTNTATATATAATATAAATATATATTTTATTGTAATATATAATGTGCTGTATCCTGTGGTGTGTGGCAGTCTGGGCTCAGTCTGAGGAAGGTGCATCCTCATCGTGCTTTCCTGTGGGCATGACCTAGTGCTTGGCCAGGTTTGGTTTTTTTCTTGTGTTACCCTCAAGTCTGCTCTTCCATTTGTGCCTCTAGGTGAGCTCTTGCTTTAAGCCAGGTCCTGTCTTGAAATGCTGTGAGCTGCTAAGGACAGAGGCTCCAGCCACCCACAGTACCTTAAATGCTGCTTATATCTTTTGCCTGCCCCAGAGGAGAGGGCAGAAATAGAGCTTGCCTGGAGCAGAAGTAGGCACCACTTTATATTTTTGAGCAAAACTGAAAAATTTTTTTTAAAAGTGCTTTCACATGAAATGTTTCATTTTGATTCTGAACTTTTCAAAAGTGATTACGGTGTTGCCAGGATGTTGAAGAAAAGTGTTGTTTCAGATGGAAAAATTAGATCATCCTTTTGAAAAAGTCCAGATAAGGAATTCTGAACTTGAGACCTGCCTTTNAGGGCACTTGGTCTGTTCAGCTTGAGCAGAGGAGACTGCATAGAGACACATCACAGTTACAACTTCCTTGTGAGGAGAAGAGCAGGGACAGGCACTGATCTCTTCATTCTGGTGACCAGTTGCAGGACCCAAGGGAACTGCTGGGGCTGTGTCAGGGGACGATCAGGCTGGATATCAGGAAAAGGTTCTTCCCCCAGAGGGTGGTGGGGCACTGAACAGGCTTCCCAGGGAATGATGACAGCCCCAAGGCTGCCAGAGCTCCAGGAGCATTTGGACAGTGCTCCCAGGCACAAGGTGGAGTGTTNGAGCAAAACTGAAAAATTTTTTTTAAAAGTGCTTTCACATGAAATGTTTCATTTTGATTCTGAACTTTTCAAAAGTGATTACGGTGTTGCCAGGATGTTGAAGAAAAGTGTTGTTTCAGATGGAAAAATTAGATCATCCTTTTGAAAAAGTCCAGATAAGGAATTCTGAACTTGAGACCTGCCTTTGTTTGAAGGACAGGTGTCTGCCAAGGAACTCACGAACCTCCCTTAGAATGGAAAATGTGATCCCCTTCCCTCCAAAGTATTATAACTTTTAAATTATGGGGCTTTCAGGCAAAGATATGGCAAAAGGAATAACAGTTCTTTACTAGAATGTATATCTATATCTATATATGTGTAGAACCAGACAAGGAGCAGCAACACCAAACAAACGCAGCCCCCAGCCCTGCGGGGTCCCGGGCTGTGCAGCCCGTTCCTGCTGGCGCAGTTTNAGCTGCAGGGGGCGCTGCCGCTCCTGGCCGGGCGGCTCCGGGGCCGCTCCCTCCGCAGAGGGGAGGGGGCCGGGCTGGGTTTTCCCTGGGGCACCCGAGGAGAGGGTGAGGGTCCTTCCCAGTGAGATCAGGGCTTGGTAAGGGGCCAGTTCCATGGTCGCTGTGACGAGCAGGGGCTCACCCACGGTAAAGAGAGCCAGTGAAGGGCAGAACTCTGGCTTCATCTTTTGTCTCTCTTAAGTATCATCGTTATCTCTTAGGCAACAAATGGGAGATAATTTCCTGAAAGAAAGGAATAAAACTGGAAAAATTGAAACCTATCACCTTTTTATACATTGATAGGAGGAAAGGGTGTTGAACGAAGACTATGCCTTGCATAGCACATGCTCAAAGCCCCTTCATTTTTTGAATAACTTCTTTTTGCTTTGAGCAAAACTATTTGACAAACTCCGGAGTGTTGTGGATTACCTTGTTGTGAGAAGGGATCATGAAAAGCAGCCTTCTTCTCATGCTGTACAAGAGACTGTATTACAGTAAAAAAGAAATTAGTGTTTTTAGCTACAGCCTGTCTCTTTCCTCTTCCCCTCCCTGTCCTAGATACCCAGCTCTTTGACAGAAAGCAGCAGTGTGTGTGCATCTTCCTGCTCCATGGGGAAACATGGGAAATGCTCATTTTGCAGTCATAGTGCCAGATCATCATTCCTGCTGGCATGAGCACTTCTTGCATTTGTGCTGAAATTCACTATTTTAAAACATTACTTAAATTTATACTTACTACCTGTTGCAAAGGGAGGGGCTGACCCTTTTTACTTGTGGGTTTTGCTAACTTCAGTGAAAATTATAGATGCTCTGGCAGCGCTGTTTTACAGTGAGTGATCATATATCTCTTTTTTTTCTCTTTATGGTAATTTTCTTCTGGTCTGACTCGGGGCTTTGTGCAACAGGAAACAAATAGTGCTATGTGAGCAGTTAGAAAGCAGGCCAGCAGCTGTGACTCACTGTGCCAGCTGACACTAACAGCAGATCACCAGTGTGCTCTGCGGCTCCCAGGAGGTGGGAAAAGCCCTAAACCCTATACAGGGTTTTCTGCTGAAATCCGTGCTCCCCAGTGCACTTCTAGAAACATGTTTTTTGGAAACCAGCTTGATTTATACACTGTATATGGGTTGACCAAATATGGCAGAACAAATTAAATTCTCTCTCCTGGGATGGGCAAGACGCACAATGAGAGGGGTGCCGGTCACGTCACTGTCGGCAGGATTGTGCCTGCTCCTGAGTAGGATTAGTTCTGCCTTCTGTTTATGAGTCCTGCAGGGTGGAGCTGGGGCACAGGCCCCATCCGGTGTGCAAACCCACTTTGGGCTGGAGGCTGCTGTCCTGATAGAAGCATCTGATAAGAGCTATGAGTTTAGATCAGTTCCTGCATTCCTGATGTCAATACTGCTATCGCCAACGTCAGAGACACTGTCTGTGCCATATGCAGTACCAAGTCCATTGTCAGCCCTTTGCAGAGAGATGCAAAGTTTTAGTTGTTCTCTTTGTTGCTGCACTGTAATCTCAGCACGCTGTGCTGCTCTGGCTCATGTGGCCACGAGAAGGTTTTCTGTCACAGGACTTCGTGATTTGCTGTGGACTTTACAAATCTATTTGTAACTGATCAAAACCTTTCTACTGGAGCTGTTTTCATTGGGTGATAAAGCAAAGTAAGATGCTTCAGGTGAGGCTCAGCCATCCACTGCTCACAGCTTCTGTCACAGCTCTGCAAGGTGTTGGTACCTGCTCAACTCTGATGGTGCAACCTCATGGGCTCCAGTGAAGACAGGGCAGGCACAAGTCTGCCCAGAGTGCCACTTGCAGATTGCACAGAGGCTGTCTTAAGAAAAGATAATTATCAGAATGGAATGGATTTCACCTGAGTTACCTCTTACCACAGAAAACTCACTGTGCTCGTGGGACTCCGTTGATACTGCAGGACTGAGATAATCAAGGTGATAACCTTTCTTGGATAGAAAGAAGGGACAAGTGAACAACCAGACAATACTTATAAGCAAAGTATTGGAGCATGGTTAGGGCAGCACATTTCTAGTATGTCCAAAACCAGAATTTAATTACATTAGGCTTCATTTTATTACCCAAAATTGTAGATATTAAAATTTGGATATTTTTCAACATAATTTAATGTAAATTTAAATCAATTTGAAAAGCACTTTACATGTAGGACTGAAAATATTTTACAATCAGGACTTAGCAAAATCCATATATTTCATGTTTCTGCAAACTATCCAAATCTGTTTATACAAGGAAAATGTTTTTTCCATTCTTGCATCTGAGGTAGAAATGAACATAATGCACTACGCAGATTTTGGGAAGCTGAAAGAAGCAGCATTTAATAAGAGAACTAGGTATTTCCTGAAACATGCACATTCCTGCTACTGAATCTCTCAGTATACAAAATTCTTCATACAAACAAACCATATCCAGCTTTTGTCTATTTTGAACCCTTCCAGAATGTTTCCAGTTTCCTGAAATATTAAAAAAAAAAAATCAGAGAATACGGTTTAAATCAAGTTAAAGTGATATTATTTTGTTTTTCAACGTTCAAAAAGTGTAATTAGGTATGTGGAAGCTAATGCATGCCATGAAGTGAAATCCCTTTTCCTTTTATCTGGATGTGCTATCAGATAAAATCTCCCTCTAATGAGTTAAATGCAAATGAATGTCATCAATTTCTTTTGCTTTTTGCCCTCCTGTAATTGTGTTATGTCATAAAGCCTTCATCACGCTCAAACAAATGAAAATTGCAAATAGCCAAAACTCATTGAAGGTACAAAGCAGCAAAAAGCAGCTCTTCCAAGAGCTGCAAAATCCTTCCAGACACAGAGGATAAGGATTAGGGCTGTTATACAGTAAGCAGTTTATCAATTACAGTTTAATTGTTTTACCTGTTATCCTTTGGAAAGGCTTTGACCCCCCAGAATTACATACCCAGCAGCTCTTTTCTACTGTTTTCCTACCCTGCTGGATCTTCTCCCCACTCTCTTTCAAGAGCTTGAGTGTCCAAACAATCAAATTACAAACAGGTATAACCCTGAGATGAGCCCCTGGGACACAGTTATTAAAGCAAACTGGCTGCTGTTCTCTGTCATCTCCAAAGGATGACACAGAAAGTGCTCACAAGACTGTCCTTGTCCAAGCACTGGAAGCCAAGAGAACCCAGATTACTGGCTAGGGTGCAAGAAATCAACACAATATTTTATATTTCCAAAGATTTCTGATGAAGCTTCATAACTCAATTTCAGGTATTTAGGAAGACAATAGATTATTTCCCTCTCAGCTGTGTGGTAATGAAGCTCTGTGTTCTATTGCTTCTGTGCTTTGAGGAATGATGGGCCAGAGAGGAAAGTGCTCATTTACAGGCAAGACTTGAGATGTTTTCTCAAAGAAAGATAAATTATTATATTGTTGGTGCTATATGAGTCTTTTTGTCCTGATCATTTAAGATAGGAATGATTCTTGGAAAACACTGACATTAGTTTACCATGGGTCTTATGGCAAGTACTGCTGTCACTACAAAATGGTTTCCACACTCCGTACTGACAGGGTGATGCCCTTTCATCTTCAGAGATCTACCTTGATTTGCTGATGAGCTGGATCATTGCAGGCTGCATCCTTCTCCATGCAGACATGGAACTCATCCAGCACAAGTGACATGTAGGCTGCAGCAAGATCTCATTCAGTCAGTCTGCGCTGCACCTGTGGGGAATGGGACCAATACAACCTACATGGGCTGCAGCATATTGCTGACATAAATGTAAAATATAAAGCTACCCTTTATATTTTACCATCACTTTTGAATATCAACTGAAAATATTGTCTTGGTTGCACGTGTTTTAGGTAAACAGGCTCTGCTTCACCAATACTCTTCAAATTGACCTTTTGGTAGTTGAAGTTATTACAGCTTTTAGACAAATTTTAGCATCTTTGAGTTTTCAGATCGCTGCATAAATGCATGCAAGGCTTAATTTCAAATGACAAAATAGTTTCGGGAAATGAAACAGACATTAGCAAAGATAGCTCAGACTCAGTTGTTTCAGTCCCTCTGAAAGAATGAAGTCACAATGCAACTTTTGGTTGTTCCCAGATCTTTGCCCAGCTGTCTGACTTTTTATGTCTTCAGTTTGTACTTCTGTCAGAGTTTTCAGTCTTGGTTCGCCTGTGAAAGTCTAAACTGGTTGAGGTCTGTTCCTTCCCAGGGTTCTGAAGCTGTCCCTCTGCAGTATTTTAAAAGCAATCACGCAGCACAGCTGGGTTCAGCAAACCCCATGGGCATAGGATAATGATGCTCCCTGTGGGCTGGGGTTGCTCTCTGTTAGCCGACTGCTAAGCCTGAGTTAAAATTTCCAAGTAACTCTGCATTAAGCCTTATTCTCCAAAACTTGATGGGGCTATAGTGACCTGTGCTGTTTAACAGTCTTAGTAGCAAGTGTTCCTTGTGATCAGACACAGCAGGAGCCACAGGCAGGCACTGGTTGCTCACAGAGGCACTGAGTAGCCTGTTGTCATTGTCCATTCCTGTGCATGCAAACCCAGAAACCATGAGTCCAATTTGAGGGGCCAAAGTGTAACAAAAAATGTGTAACAGCCACTGTTTTTATTCCAGAAGTGTGGTTCAGGGGACAACATAAAAGGAGAGTGTTTGAAGGGTGTTTTCTTTCTGGTTTTAGTTTTGTGGTTAGTTTTGCTAAATTGTGGTGCTCCTTCAGGCTGGGTTCTGTATCAGTTCAGTCAGCAGCTGTGGCTCAGGGCTTCCAACTGACTGAGTACGGGTTTGCAGTAACTGAATAAGGGACAGCTCCTTGAAAGAAAGAACAAGTGGTCCCCCTTAGTGTCACAAACATAGTAACCAGTTGCTGTCGCTACAACCTGAGAAATTCTGGAGACTGAAGACAGGAAATTGTAACTAAGGTGCCTACCCTTACTGTGCATTGCTTAGGGGTTTGAATTATGTAATCCCAGAAAATTATGCAGTTCAATGTGGTGCATGCAGATGCTTCCTATGCACTTTCTGCCTGCATTGCTTTGCTTCAGCAGCATATCTTCAATAAGTATTACCTCTTGATACTGCATTTTTCCTTTCCCACTGGATAGTTCATGTAATTAATGCATATTTAGTGCTTGGTGGCAGTTGAAACTGGGATTCATTCAGCCCAGAGGACAATAGGGAAAGCAGAGAGCTGATTATGGATCCTCCACTGTCTGCTGCACAGGTCAGAGAGGATCCCCAGGAACTCAGTGCAAGACTGATGTGGGGTGAGGGATCTTGCCCAGCTGTGCAGACAGAGCCATTGTGGGCAGGTCTTCACCTATTTCAGGGAAAAGTTATTTCTCCTAGGACATCGAACACCACACATGGTTGCCTGGCTACCTATTTATTGCCTTCCACAGAGGGAAAGGCTGAAGGGAGCTTGGGAACTTCCATGAGAAGCAAGCCAGTAACCTGCAATAGTTCTCCCAGCCCAGTTACTGTCAGCTGAGACCACTGACAGAATCACAACGATGACCTCCACTAAATGCCTTCAGAAAGAATGAGTGTGGTACATTTGCTGCCTTGGGTGCATTGAGAGCTCTTGGGGACTCATGTTTTCAAGCTTATCTTGGTAAGCACTAGAGCTAGATACTTCATGAAGAAATTCAAATGGAAATTTTTCATTTGACTTCAAGTGTTGAAGCTCTTCAGTGGAAAACCAAAAAGCGCAAGTCTTGTGATAAAATCACAAAAGTTCTTAGAAGTAGCATGCTCCAAAACTTTTACTTAAATTCCACCTACACACTACAGAAGTGCTAAAAAAATTGCATCAGATCCTCATGGATCTGCAGCCCTTGCTCATTCATCATCAACTCATCTGACTTGCACCCTGTAGCTAAATTTTATACCAGTCCTTCATGTTCCATCATGGAACTGAGCTGTTGTTTGCTTTTTGTTGATGTAAATCTTATTTATTATAACACAGAGAAACGCTGAAAGGGTTGTTTGCTCAGCAGGTTTCTCTTGGTGCTACATGCTGAATCATTGTGTGCTGTATTGGCAAAATATTTTTTGAAGGCTGGAGTTTGAATGGTTTATTTAGTATGAAAAATGTGAAGAACTACCCCAAGTACACGGTGTTGGTGCTTTCTAGAATTGTTTGGTGTTCTTCCTGGCTTCTATCTTACTATATTAGTTGGATGTTTGGCAATTAACATACTTTTAATGTGAACGATAAAAAGTACTGGAGTGCTGGAGCAGAATGGAACGGGGTCTTTAAGTAGGATCTGAGTACTTTGTTTTCATGATCTACACCTTTATCATGTGTGAAGAATGCCAGTTTAAAAGACTTCCACTTCTTTCCCTTCCAGAGCTTCTAATACATTTTTCTTTAGGATGTAGAATTTTAGCAAGGAATTTGAGATAAAAATCTGGCAGCCAGTTATACTCTACTAAGAACTCCTTTCAATATTCCTTTCCTCCATCTCCTAATCTGCAAATGTCCCAATTCTGCCATGGGAACACTGCCTACCTGTGAACATGACTAGTCTTCAGGCTGCCTGAACGAAGCCTGGATGGGATCACAGAGAGGAAAACTCTTGCATGGCCAGAAGAGATCAACAGGGGCAGATATGAGAGTCAGGATCTTTTTTTGGATTAACTGCATCTGGGCGCACATTCCACACACATAGAACATGTTAAGCAATTGAAAGGAAGAATGCATTGTGCTTCTTAAGTCCTTTCTGTGACACTGCACACAGGAAAAAGTGAGATGGCCTTTCCCAAAGTTGGAAACCTTCATAATTCCTATTTTTTATAATGTTTCATAAGACTGGAATTGTGATGCAGTGTAAGTAATTAATATACAGTGTCTTTTCAGTCAGTATCATGGTTAAAGAGCTTGTGGTAGTATGTACTGGCATCCTTCAGTTGCACAGGAGGAACAGAGGAATTTTATAGGATTGACAATACAGTAATTTTATTTTTTTTCCTTTTTAACTCAGATTTTTTTGGACGTCTGGTTTTCAGCCAGGATCACAAGCTAGAAGTAATACGTAGTTAGTTATTAAATTGTAATTCCTTGTTCCCTTCCATGAATCAACTCTTTCAGAATTTCTGAATCCATCTTTCCTAGAACTCTATGAATTCCATGATTTTCACCCAAAGTCTTAATAGGTCACTGTAGCAAAAGTGACATGTATTAACAGACTCAAATATCAGGACCAAACCAAATGTGGAATGAGACAAAAAGCCTCCATCATCGCTCCCCTTGGAGGAGACAGGGACTGTTCACCTTCCATTCCCTCCAGCATTGTTCAAGGTGTATGATTTATAAATGCACTTACACTGTGCTATTCACCCTAAAATTTATATTATCTTTTTTCAAGTGAGGAAGTGCTGCTCTGACTACCCACCAGCATCCTCTATTCATGTTCCCTAGATTCCCCCCCTTACATCTCCTCTCATGCTTAGTTCCCTGGCAGAGACCCTCTTGCTGAGCTTTATCCAGCAGCAGAACTTCCTTGCTAGCCTGCAAGTTCCCACCTCTTATTAAAGTTCATTTCTTTATTGACCCTCCAGGTCACAGGAGCCCTCTTTTCCTCAGGCACACACTTGCTTCTCTCCCTCTGTGCTCCTAGGTAGCTCCATTTTTTCCAAGCCCCAGGTGTTGCATTCAAATTAGAGTACATTTATGGGTGGCTTATATTTTGAAAAGTAGCTGTTTCTCCCAGCTGTGATTCCTATGATCCCATTTTTGTGAAATGGTCCTGAAACTTCTTAGCACAAGATTTGATCTAAAAATAAGGCAGGTTTGCTAACAAAATGAAACTGAAACACAGCCAGATTGCTAAAAAATGCTTTAAAAATAATTTACCAGGAATTTCTTAGCTCTTAGGTTCACTTCTTTAGTGAAATACAAAAAGCTTGTCTACATGAGAGCCAACCGTCAACTTAAAAATGCCACCTCGACTTCCCAGCTAACAGACAGTCTTGAAGACAACTTTTTTCCCAAACCTCAAACCATCTTTTTTTTAAATCTAAAAGAAGAGTTCCTGTCCCAGCTAACAGACAGTCTTGAAGACAACTTTTTTCCCAAACCTCAAACCATCTTTTTTTTAAATCTAAAAGAAGAGTTCCTGTCCCAGCTAACAGACAGTCTTGAAGACAACTTTTTTCCCAAACCTCAAACCATCTTTTTTTTTAAATCTGAAAGAAGAGTTCCTGCCAGCCTTTCTCACTACAGTAGAATTGACCTGATTTACCACTTCCATTTAAGCTGGTGGGTATTTGCAAGAATTTTGTAACTTTGAAAACTTACTGCCTGTTACTGAAATGCCTATGTATGTGTTTAAATACCTGCTTTAGGTACTCTAGTTAGAAAAGATTGGCCTCAGACAATATAACCAGATGATCAGTTTCCTAGTTCCTCCTTGTGCCTTGGCTCAGGAAAGGAAAACACTTCCTCTTCCTTCTGAGGGCCCCAGACTTCCTGTGCCATCTATTTATACAATTGTTGTAATGAACCCCAAGTTAACCAGTTCCTCTCTTAGTTTAGCATAGGCTTTACATCTTTTTATTTCATATCTTTATACTCCACTTGCAACTTCTCTTAAAGTCATGTTCAGAGCTGCTTCTCGCTAACCCTGTGTTTGGAGTGTCTTTGGCAAGGAGTACTCTTGGTCAGATGGCTTTACTTGAATACACCAGAGACAAAGGAAGACCAGATTATCACAGCCATACAAAAACCTGTTGAAAAGTTCAGGTGGATGAATTTGGAAAGGGGGTCACAAGATTTAACCAAGGTCTAGTGATTAAAGGTGCTGGTTGTACCTGACTTCATGAAATGAAAAGTCTAGAAGCCAGTTCAGCAAGAAAACAAGAGCAAGTTGTAGCTAGTTGTGTTCAGCCATTGTACTGTGAGCTCACAGAGGACTGGAGGAAATTGAAAACTGGAAGGACATGCAGAACTGGGGGCAGGCTCTGGGGCACAGGAGACACCAAGACATCCTGTGGGAAAGAAGGTTCACAGCTGAAAGGGCTGGAGTCAGAAGTGGAAGGTCTGAAAGTTGTGGTTTGGGATGCAGTTGAAATGGTGGTGAAAAGCATGGTCGTGTTCAGCTTTACTCATGCTCTTCAAGGGTTCTGGATCTGGATAAAGGAAGTTGGGAGATTTGCAGAGGGCTTCCCATAGTCACAGAGTTCGAAGTGGCAGGAGGCCTTGCAGGTGTCTGAGCCCAATGCCCTGGTTTTGGGCTGAGACAGGATCAGACACTTGCCAGCTGGCTGTGAGGAGTGCTTGAGTGCTTGGCACTGCTGTTCCTCAGAGCCTTACGGCACCTCTTGTTGCCATCTTCCTTAGAAGAGAATTTAAAACTTGTAAGACCTCTGCTGCGACATCTCCAGGCTGTCCCTTTGCCAGACCATACAAGTCCCTTTCCTCTGAGCTATCTGTGTGAAACCCATTTTCCAACTCTTCAGTCTTCCTTGGAAATTTTCCTTGGGACTTTCTCTGGTACTTTATATGTTCCATAAGAATTGGTGCCCCAAGCTGGCCACAGCAGTCCAGCTAAAGCCTTATGGAACTAAGCACAGCAGAAGAATTTCTTCTTGCATCTGTTCAACACTCTCATTAATAGATCTTGGAGAGACTTCTGCTTTGGAGGTAGCTTCCCGCTATAAAATTGCTGCTCAGTCTCTGATTCACTGTTCTCCAGATTCCTGTGTGCAACTCTGCTGTTTCGTGGGCTGTTCCCTAAATTGCATACGTTCACTAGGTGTTTCCTTTCCATATGTTGTGGCTGCCATCAGCAGAAAGCTGAGGTACCAGTGGGAATGATGGAAGAATCCCCACGGAAGGAGGGCCTGCCCTCCACAACTCTCTGGTGTCCCGTGAGCCCTGTGAGCACATTTCTGGGGATGTGGTGTGTTGCCATGGAGATGACACTTGCCATCCACGTTTATAATGACTCGAAACAATTCACTGTGCAATTAAAACAAGATCTATCCTGTGATAATCCTGAGGAAACTGTTACTGACTAAATGCAGGCAGGGGGGCGGGAAGTGGATTTCATTGTTGTCTCTGCTGGGGTGGCTCCAGCTTGCTCTGTGCTGCCCCGTCCTGCTCTGGTTTGTTCACTGTGCCCTGTTCTGCCTCTGCTTCCTGTCTCAAAATCCAGAACAAGCTTGTGTAAAGTTTAGGCTGCATTTTGCCTTGCTCCTCTTATCCAGTGCAGTTGTCCAGAGGATGTTCATTAATAGTTTACCATCAATCCAGTTTTTGATAATGTGCTCCACAATCATCTACAGCCTGACTCAATACCTGTACTTAATTATCCACCACCACTTTTCCTTCCCCACCTATAAAGCTTTGCCACAAGTTCAAGCGGGAAGAAAGCAGGTATCCCAGCAGATGTCCCAGATTTGAGCTGCTTTCCTCGCTTGCTGGCAGAGACCAGCCCTCAGGGGGGATCATCCGGCAACCTGTGCACTCACAGCAACATTACTGAACCAGACTTTCTGTTCAACTGATGCTGCTCAGGCATCATCCCTGCAGACCCAGGCAGTGCTGCCTGGAAACACACCACAGCCTTGGCCATGGTCCTATTGCTCTGTGGCTGGGAGCAAAATGATAAGCTGTTGGATTTGGAGGGGCTCACACAGCACAGGCAGTATCTCAGTACCTTGCACTTGTGTCCCAAACAACGTGACGGCTGTCTGTTGTGCAGGCTTTGTTCTCTTCCCCTCCCCAAGGGGAGAAGCAAGTGCAACGAAATCTTGCTTTTGCTATTCTCTCTCATTTCAAACAAAGTACAGTGTTTGCTGTGCCTCTGTGCAGAGGGAGGCAGTGCAAAATAGGGTGCCCTGCTCTACTGTGGAGAGTGGGGTGTTTGGGGGGTGTTTGAACTGGAAGGAGCTTGTTTCATAGTTCAGGCAAAAGGCAGAGAGGGCTGCTGGGCCTGGATGTGTGTTGGAGGGGCACAGCCCTTCCCACACACTTCCTCTGTTGAGGTCCTTGCAAATAATAACAATTATAAAACAAAAGAAAATGAATGAGAATATTCCAGTGATTTTGCTTTCAGACTTTCATGATAGCTGAGTTGATGTGTAGCAAGGTGGTGCCACTGCCTTTTGTGGTGTGCGGATGGACTCTCATGCTCCCTCACCACGAGCGTGTGCTGAGCAGGTTTGAGGCTGCCCATCCTTCCCTCTGTACTTGGCCATTGCTTGTCAGACCCGACCCTGCCAGTTCCCCATTTTCTTATTTCAGCTCTCACTATCTCCGTGCAGCTGCTCAGGCCACATGCTCAGTTCTTTGCTGAACTCTGTCTTAAAATATGAAATGCTGTCCTTTATTTTACTGTGTGCCATGGGGAATTGGTCCTTTTTCTCCTGACTGGACTTGGGGAAGGTGGGCTGTCAGAGGAGCTGGCACTGCTGGGATGGAGGCTGCTTCTTTTTGGGAATGAGCATCTGGATTCAGATGCATGCAAAGCCCAGCTCCTTGACATGGCCACAAATTCCAGTGATCCTTGAGGGAAGAGAAGGGGGGCTTCATCAAGAAAGGTGGCTGGGCGCAATGGGCCAGGTTAACAGAGTAGAAGGGGTGTGTAACAGCAGAGCCTCTCTGCCCATGCACCCAGCCAGGCTGCATGAGAGCTAGGGCTGATGGATGTACCGGGGAATTTGAGCTGGAACACAGCTTTAGACTGTGCAGTGAGTCAGAAGACCTGTTGCAAAACTCTCCTTCTATTTACCACAGAGACCAGGACAGTTTTAGACACTGACCTATCCTTGGCAGCAAAAAGTGTTAATTCAGCCTTTCCTACCACTTCTATCAAGACTCTGTTTGGCCTTAAAAGACCTTTTCATGGCAGTCTGTCTTCCTGCAGACACCCTGGGAGGGCAGGACCTGAGGGGCAGAAGAAGGCTAAGACAGTGTTTGGGCACTGAGGGTGGCAGGGATGCTGTGCAGGGACAGGGTAGGGGCCTTCAGGCACGGTCAGGGGAGATCTGGGGAAGCAGGCAGGAGGTGAAGTAGCAAAGGAAAGTGAAGGAGGAGTTTGGAAAGAGGAGGAGCGGAGTAGGCTGCAGTAATTCAAGAGGTGAGAGAGCACTGACAGCAAAGCTTTCCTCCTTCAGGGATGCACATGGCAAACCCTGATCCTGTTTGTCCTTGGTGTTTTTTAGGGTCTCTGTGTGTGCTGTGATGGGGCTGATGCCTTTTCCCAGCTACCCTTTGGGGCAGCTTAGGGCAAAGCAAGCCACCCCAAGCCTTGTGTCATGATCTCCACCCCATCTCTGGGGGCTGCAGGTGGACAGAAGGCAGCCCAGGCAGGGTTATCAGAGGGTGAAGTGTGGGTAACACTGCCATGGGCAGGGCACAGAGACTGAGCATGCTGCCATCCCGCCACCAGAGCTGTTAAAAGAGCCCTCTGGGCTGCTGGGGAGGTGCTGGTCAATGAATAATGACAAAAATGGGGATTTCAGAGCAGGAGGTACTGCATGGAAGATGAACAGAGAAGCATGGAAGACTGGCTGAACTATTCCAGGTCTGTTCCAGTGCAGCACTGTGACTTCAGGATCCTTTCATATGATGGATTAGAGCTGTTTTTTCCTTGATGTTTTTCCCCGATTCCCAACCTTCACACTTGGCACCAAGAAGCACAAGAGTCTGGGAGGACCTGGACACTATTTGCATTAATTGGTGTAAATGAGAAGTCATGCTAAATGTGCAGAATCTGTGCTGCTCTAGCAGAGCAGGATTTGGCCTACACTGGGTAGAATAATGAGAAGTTTTAACCAGTGATTTGTTTTAACCTCTCTGGCCTCACAAAAATATAATCCAATGTTTGCCCAAGCGTTGCCCATGCTGAATATGCTGTTTTCCAGTGTATGAGAATAATAAATCTTGTTAAATGCAGGAGCAGTTATATGGAAGACAGAAAAGGAGGCTGCACAAGCAGAGCTCTAGAAACATCACCCATGTTTGTTGTGAAAATGTGCCTTGCTGAGCCTTTAAAGACATGCAGGTGTAGCTAAAAATGAAAGGTATTTTTGATGGGAGGCCCGAGGGTACGACGACTTCAAATGCAGTTCACTATTGAAAGCTCTGTCCTAATTTCTGGCCTGAGATTTTATTCTTCAGGAAAAGTTAAAAAGAAATCTTGTTGCTGCTAGGACTCACTGAAGACATTTTCCTGTGATCCTCTGTGGTTTTTGCTCACATCTCACCTGTTTAATTTCTTGGATTTTCTACATTTTACTTTCAAACAAAAAAGTTCACAGAGAATAAGAAAGTGAGCAAAGATGAATGGCAAGTAAACAAGCTTCTTTAAACATGTATTGAAACTTTGTGTGTGTTACTTTTTACAGGCAATCATTACAATCCCAAAATAAATTTAAATACCCCGCCTGTTAGTCAGAGGCAGAATGTCTGTGTAACAAGTTATGTCAAATTGAAGGCAGAGCTTTAATTACTTACTAATTAACTATGTTTCCTGTGCAAAATCTAGTTTTATGCATGCAAAACAGTGCCAGTCAAGCCTGCCATTGAGGTGATCAGGTCTTCCTTCAGATTGCCGAGTTGTGAACAGTTTCCACTGTTCATCTTTTATGTCAAGAACAACAGCCTCGTGGGGATGGAAAACAACTGGTCTCCACCATTCTGCCCCCACTTCTTGATCTTTTATGGCAGACATAGACAGGGCCTTCTTGGGCTGGTTTCTGTGGGAAAACCTTTTGTCCAGAAGGAGCACCCTGTGAGGAAGAGGGTGCCCCAAGGACAGGGATCACAGCTTGGGCTGTGTGTTGCTGTAGCCTTGGGATTGGATGTCACTTCAGCCACTTTAGGAGGTGATGCAGGGTCCTTCTCCTTGGTCAGAAGGTCGGTGCTGAGCCATGAGAGACTATGTCTGTCTTTGGTAGGGTCTGTGGTTGAAACAGTGGGGCAGAGCTGCTGGGATAGCAGCTGTTCCTGCTTGGCAGAGTCACTGTTTGTGCCAATGCATGGATATAATTACACTGAAGCTTTGGCTCTGAACATCTCCAAAACCTTATCCCTGTGTCTGGCCTCTGTTGGTAACCATTTGCTGAGATTAGTGGCCAGGGTGTGCTTGAGACAAGTTTGGTCACAGAATTCAGCTGGCACACACAGTGTCATGCCATGCATGTTTGCAGTCCTTGCCACTCTCTAAACCTCCATCCCAGCATTTCTGTGTGGGGCGGTACCTTGTTTCATTTGAACCCAGTTCTGAGCCTTTGAATCCTGGAAGGGATGCTAATGTCTGGATTTAGCCATGTTTACCTTGCAATTTCACAGAAAAATTCTTCCTGAATACTACAAAATATATCACAGTCATGGGGCTTTGTGCTCAGTAAAAGAGAGAATACAAAGATTAATCCAGGAGAATGATTTGTTTTTAAAATCCTCCTTTGCTGTGAAGCCAATCACCCTGAACCCAGTAAGAGAGCTCTTCCATTTGGCTTCAGTAAGTCTTGGAGGTTGGCATCTGTGCTGGCTCTGGCTGGAACATGTGAGCTTATCTGTTTCTGTTTGTTCTGCACAGAGGCTGTGGTCAGATGGGCAGCAAGAGCAGGGCAGGTTCTCTTCTGGGCAGCAGCAGTGGATTTTTCCTCTCTCTATGACTTTGTTTTTCCTTCTGCAAGGGGCAATGTTTGTGTGGTAGGAAATCCCATGCCATGACAGCCTTTGTGTTTTGTTTTAGGCATCAGAGGGCGTCCCTGTGAAGTATTTTCAGAACCTGGAGGAGCTGATAGAGTATTACAAGAAGGAGAACATGGGTCTGGTATGGCATCTCAAATATCCAGTGCCGCGGGAAGAGGAGGAGGCTGCTGATGAACTGGAGGAGGACACTGGTAAGAAACCCATGATGTGACTTGGTGATGCAGACCCTTGACTCATACCTCTTAACTGGAGATATGCAGTGCAGGCAGGAGATTAGAACATGTTGTGCCATAAAATAGAGCAGAGCATAAAGAGGCCTGAGCTGGCAAGGCCCTGTGGCAGTGAACCCTCATGTCTCCTGTGCTATGCACCGGGAGCATCAGTTTAGCTCACCTGAGGGAATACACTGAGACCCTCTGTGGAAATATACTGCATCTGGTGTAGGGGTGGTTAATCTGGTGTCCTTATCTGGACTCCAACTGTTTATGTCCAGCTGTCTCCCAAACCTCTGCACCCTCTCCTTGTCCTGCAGCTGTAGGGCCTCTCTCAAAACAGAGCTGCTTTGTTGGGGCTTGGAGCACATCTCAGCTCTGCCACGCACCTGCAGCTTCTGAGGAGCATCTGAGACCCCTCAGCTGCTCTGCTCTAGGGGACATTTTGGACAGAACTAAGCAGAGGGCATGGCTCTAGCAGTGGCAAACAGTCTAACTCCATGTACAGAGGCACGTGTATGATGAAGAGGTCTGATTGTCATCATCCTATTTTATATCAAATGCCACTGTGGGTTCCTGACACTCACTGGTCTGAGATCATTCCTCAGACTTTTCCTGGATTACCCCTTGGATCTGTCATAGTTCTCCCAGAGGAAGGTCATGTCCACAGAGCCATCCTTCCTGTCCTGTCTGATGTCTGTCTGGAAATGATGAGCACTGCAATCAAATTTGTCTGAAGGACACAGTCCCTGGGACAGACAGACAGGCCCTGTGAACTAGGGCACATTGATGTGCCTGTGCAACCCAGTGGCTATATAACCCTTTGATGGAACCCACTGTATATCTAACAGGAGGTGGGAGATTTTGGTATGCAATTTTCTGGAAGAAATAGAACAAAATTTTGCAAAGCTGCTCAGGAAAGACGTTCCTGGATTTTGGCCAGTTGTGCTGAGTCTCCAGCTCCCAGGGCCAGCAAAATATAATACACAGAGAGATAAGCAGCAGGGAATGAAGTTCTAGCCAAGACTAAGAGCCTTCAGATGAAGAGAGATTAGCACTGGGTCTGGGCTGGTCATGTTTAGAATTTAGTTTTGTTAAGCCAGTTTGTGCCATCATGGTGGAGCCATGTAGGGCCTACAGATGTCTGGTCATCTTAGATGTGAAACTGCAGAGGTGGAAGATGAGCACCCTCCAGATTAATCAGTGCTGTGGTGGCTCTGAATCAGAGCACTGGCCCAGAAGCAGTGTGTCAGTCCTGGGGGTCTTTTTGTAATGCAAATTCCACCATTAGGAAATAACCAAACAAAACCTCACAAGTCAACCAGCTACAGTACAACATGTGTAACAAAATGTTGGAGCAATTAGTATGAAAAGAAAGCTAATCACAGTTGGGATCAGTGGAGATGAACCCACTCTTCTCCCAGGAGAGGAGAGATATGCTAAGCAGCAGGATGACACAGCAGGAAAATCCTTTCTCCTTCCAACTCAATGCCTACAAGACAAGGCAGGATGTTCAGCCCCTATGCACTAGGGGTCTGTTTTCTCCATCTCTGTTTGCTTACTTTACCTGTTCACTTCTTTCCTTTAGCAGCTTCTGGTGCTCCTTCCATCAAGCCCCTCCATCCATTCTGCCTCAGCTGCAGATCCCCATGATAATGGGAATGACATGGGTGAGGTATAGCTATGTTCTCTAAGTGTTATATTCAACTTAACTAATTAACCTTCACAGCTGCTGTGCAGATGGGAGAGTCAAAACTGCCATGGAGTTCACTGTGGGCAGAGGCAGAGGCATATGCTGCCTGCATGTGAGGTCCAAGCCTTAAACTCCATCCTGCTGCTCTCACACCACTGCCATCCCTAGAAACACAGCTGGGCCACTGCTGAACCCTGAGCTTCCCAGCTCTGACATCCCTCCACAGACCCACCAGAAGAGATGGCTTCTGCAAAGACTGCCCCTTCAGGGTGTGCTCTGCCCTGCCTGGACTGAGGGACAAGAGGTCCAATTTCTGAGCTGGAATGACCGTGCCTTTCCTTTCCTTCTTGCTAGACCTGGTACCCACACCTCCTGTCCTGCCCCCACGCAACATCCTCATGACAGTGCCGAGCAGTGAGACAAAGGAGGTCTCTTCTCTCCCTGAAAGCTCGCGGGTGGCAGATGTGAATAAACTGTCTCTTTCCGAGACACTGCTCCAACGACTGCAGTACCAGGACACAAGCAGGTAAGGAAGGGTAAGCAGCAGGGCTGCTGAACCAGCCTTCAGCCCAGTTCTGTGCTCGCTGGGCCTCTGTGTTTGGGACAGCTGAGGACCTGTTTGATTCAACAAAATTACTCCTCATCTATACTCTTAAATAAAGAACAAAATCAGATCAACAGTGTATTGACTGCTCTTTACAGTCCAGCTGTTGTCTAGAAAAAATACATTTTTGAATTATTAAAATCACCCATATACTTTCTCTACTGAGGTATAGTTTTCTAATATGAAGGATGAGTAATATCTGAGAGAACTCGGTTTATTAGCCATGTGCCTTAACAGTGGGAATTTGAGAAAAGTAAGAAGGCTGTTTGATATTTGGGAGCAGAGAGAAGAGCTGGTTTTTGACCTGTCCATTTCCTTCACAGTGTCTCTGATGAGCATCTTAAACTCATCCAGGATTACCTGCGAGTTCACATCATCAGTGACTTTGAGATTGTGCAGACTGGCTCAAGCAATCTTCCTCAGCTGAAGAAATTACTTACAGCTCTTTGCAAAGGACTTTTCAGGTAACTAGAAGCTTGTTTTCAAAGTGTAATGCCGTAACACTGTAGTCTAACAAAGGTCCCACCTGCATGCATTCAGAACCCTCATTTCTGGCATAGGAAATTTTCTTGCCCTCAAAAGCAGCATATTTAGATCTCATGACTTGTGATTCTAGTCCAAAGATATGAAATCTATGTAGAAGAGACAGCTCTGACAATCAAGTTTCCTTGTAGGTGGTTTCAGACAGCGGAGTGTTATATTTTAAGCTTTGTTTAGAAAGAAACAAAACAAAAAATGCACTAACCGATTAACTACATAATTTGGTAATGCATAAATGACACCCACAGGATTGTCAAGCACAAGTCATTTATGGAAACAAGCACAAATTAGTGTATAACTAGATTTTAAACACTGGTTTTCCTTCCCACTGTGAACTTGGAGTGATTCCACTGATGTTGATGAAGGCCAGCTCAAAGGAACAAGCCTACACTCTTGACTCTACAAATTTTATCTTTCCTGTTTGTAGACCTTCCATGTCACAAATAGAAAAATTCTGACAGCATGCTAGAATATTGCAGTGCTCCCTCCTTCTCTGGTGGAAGGATGTTATTTCCCCCTTGCTGATTTTAAGCAAAGGGGCCAGCCCACATTTGTGCAGAGCTCTTGGAGCACTCTGTAGCAGAGGGCACGTATTTCCACACTTCTCTCCGTGGCTTGTCATACCCTTCTCTCTGGTGTATGCAGAGGTGAGGCTGGTTGTGCTGCTGGCCTGATCCTGTTCTCCTAGAAGGCAGCTGCCCACGGACAAGCCCCTGTGAGGACTGAGGACAGATTGTTCCAAGAGCCGCCCTTCTGCACCCTGCCTGAGCATTTTGCTTTTCTACATGCACGGGAAGGGAGACCCAGGTGGCCAGCTAAGAATAAACCTGAACAATGGCAACTCAAATCAAATGAAATCACAAGTGAGAGTCTTGTGTTACTAAAATACCTCTGATGCTGCTGTTGTAATGATGCTTGGCTTCTCCTATTTCCAATTTCTTATTCTACTTCAGCTTATATGGGTTTCACAACCCTATTCCTCATAAATGCACACAGAGAAATGAAAGAAAGGAGATGCAACAAGGCTATAATTCCCTCAGCTGCCAGGACATCTTTAACATTTATGGATTTTCTGTAGGATTTCTGGTGACTGGACATTGCAAGCTGACATCCTAGAGCAGAGCTAGATGAGTTCTGCTGCTAGTGAAAGCCTGCTGAGTGTAGGGACATGTCTTTGAAAGACAGATGTCTCCCAAGGAAGGCGGGAACCTCCCTTAGAATGGAAAATATGATCCCCTTCCCTCTAAATTATTTAACTTTGAAATTAAGGGGCTCTCAGGCAAGATATTGGAAAAGGAATAACACTTCTTTACTAGAATGTGTATGTATATGTATATGTATATGTATATGTATATGTATATGTATATGTATATGTATATGTATATGTATATGTATAT
>WBMY01007228.1:188012-259063 GCA_013397315.1 Donacobius atricapilla | reverse complement strand
AGAGGGAAAAGGGAAAATGGAAAAGGGAAAAGGGGCTTCCTTTGCACAGCCCCAGGGGCAGCCGGTCCTGGTCTGCTCTGGCTGGTGAAATGGCCGCAGCAGTGGCCTTGGAGCGGCGGCTGGAGCGGCAGAGGTGAGCACACCTGGGGTGGCAAACAAAGTGTAGCAAAACCTCCCTGGCTGTGCCAGTTACAGTGCAGCTAGAAGCGCAGGAGGAGCAGTGGAGAACAGGGAGGCTAGGCAGGGAATTGCTCCCATGGATAGCTCACTGGCAATGGCTGGTCCTGCAGCTGGGCTCTGCAGAGCGAGCGGCCCTTTTGAGGGGGGAGGTCAGGAGGGGCAGCGGGCTCCTGGTGCATCATGCACTGGCTTTGGGTTCCCAAGCAAGCAAAGGGGCAGAGAAGCAAGCCAGTAAACTAGTCACAGTGCTGAAAGAAAAGAAAAAAAATGGGTAAAATACCACCAGGCAACAGTATTTCTAGTCAGAGACACTGTGCGGGACCATCTACAGGGCGCTGTGTGGCCCTGGAGATGATTGCTCCACCAGAAGGGAGCAACCCCCACCTTGCCCCAAGGGGATCCTAGGGCTGGCTCTCACCCATCATGGTGCTCCCAGAGCTCAGGGGGGAAAGGGCAGGGGGGAGAGGACCACTCTGGACACAATACAGAAAAACCAAACCGAAAAAATGGATATGGGAGGAAAACCATCCCCAAGACAGGACACTGCACCACCACAAACCCAGCCCTTCTTGTGACTGCACATAGATATGGCAATGCATGTCCTCATGCATTTTCTCCCCATACCTGCATTATTTTGGTTTGTTGGAGCTGCCTTCTCTATTTTTTCATGACGGTCCAGAACTGCAGTGTGTGGCTGCTTTCCGTCCCTGTCAGGTCTCACTGAGGAACCTCTCCCTCTCTGTTCATATTGTCTCATGGATCTCTACCATCCAACCAAACTATTTGCTTACCTTCAGCTGCCTAATAATCAAATGTTTGGGTATCCTACTGTTTTAATCTCTGTGGTTGTCTAGGGCTTAAGATCACTTCAGTCAGGAAAATTAATCCACAAACACCAGAGGTTTATGTCCAAAAAGGAGACAAAGGAGTCCTTTTACTTTATTTGAATAAAGGGAGTGGCCATGGGGCATTCCCCTGGGGTCTCTCAAATTGTTAGAGGACACAGCCTCCTTGTTATCCTCATTTCCTGGCCGCATTTCCCTCTCTCTTTCCCCATTGGCTGAGGCACTTGAGAGGTACAGACTTCCCAAATCCCTTAATACAGACCCCCTTCTAATATATACCCTCCCCTTTTTCTTTTGTCAATCAGTGGAATTCCTATGAATTTTATGGTTCCTCCTATTGCTTTTTTCATCTCTCAGTATCTACCTTTATTTATCAGCAGACCCACTGTTTGTTTGTAAAGACAAATCCGCCTCATTCCTTTCGCCAATCAGTGGAATTATTCCCATTGTTACTTTTATCTCTCAGTATCTAGTTTTATTTATCAGCAGACACACAGTTTGTTTGTAAAGACAAATCCACCTCATTCCTTTCACTTCCCTTATGTAACTTCTGAAATCAAATTTTGTCAGTGGCATTCCCTAAATTTAGTTTTTACTTCCCTGAGCTTCCTTCAGCTGTGCAGGGAATTCCAGCTGAAAGTACAGGTTATTCCTGGGCTGCTTCTTGGTGTCTTCTTTTAATGTCCAATTCCATTATTTTCACATTATTTGAGAATAGGTAAAAAAACCAAAACCCCCAGAGTTGTTAATCAGCACAGTGAAGCTCTTGCAGTGGAGCTGAAGCTCCTCTGAATTTCCTGGCGGTGCTGTGTGCAGCGCAGACTCATTGTGGCTGGGTTAGCCCGGCTGCTGGGGAGCCACACAGGCTTGCTGTGAATTTGAGGGTTTTGTGATCTATGTTCTGGCTACTCCCCACCTCACAGAGCTCAGCTGTGCCATCTCTCAGGGTCACGCTCAGACACGCTGTGGCAGCTGTGAGAAAGGAGCACCCAGTGCCCTTTGCTGCCTCAGCCCTGTGCTGTGACCCGGGCCGTGGTGGCTGCTGAGGTCAGACTGCAGTGGTGACTGCAAGGCAGAGGGGGCAGTACCGGAGCTGCTCAGTGGTCAGGAGAAGGAAAGAGCTTATAGTGAGCAGTGGGGCTGGGAGAGGAACTGGACCAACTGTTTGTGAACAGTCTGTGCCTTTGGCAGTTCAGGTATTGCCCATGGACAGGGACAGGATGCTCAACTGGCCAAGAAGCTCAAGCACAGCTGGGCCACAGCAGATGAGAGTGCAAAGTCTGTAAGCTCTTCCCTCACCCTTTTTCCCTGATTAATTTAGCAAGGCCTGGACCCCAGTGTTCATCAGAGACTGGGAAAGCTGGTTTTAACTCTGCCGCTACTGCTGCTGCTACCTTCTAGGGCTAGCACTGGCCAAAGGGCTCAGGACAGCCGTGGCACATCTCCCTTAGAGCCTGGGGTACCAGGAACTGCCGCCCTAGGGAGATGCTGCTCCCTCTGGCAGATCTTATACTGGAAATATACAAAAAAACCCAAGACCTGTAAGGCTGATGGGTACTTTTGTGAGGCACTCTGTGCTAAAGAAGTTGCCATACAAGGGTTTCCTTGGCCAGGGGAATCCTTCAGCATCTGAAAAGCTGACTCAGAGAGAGTGGGGACTACCCATGCAAGGGGATTTGTTCTGCTTCCACTGAAAAACACCAATAGTGGTCTATTCAGTCTGCTACTGTCTGTTGCCCTGATTTTTTCAGCCTTCTCTTCTGTTTTACAGTTTCATGTTTTGGGTTCTTTCTCACGCTCTGGTCTGTAAACACTGGACAATGTTATTGTAGTTTCAAGGAAAGTTTTCATTCTTGTTCTTAGAGATATAGACAGCTGATGGACAGTTGTCTTGACCAATGGGGAGACGTGTCAACCTTCTCCTCCAATCCCTGGCCTTTGTAGAAATACTATATAATAGAGTCAGATTCTTTTAAGTAAACTTAGTTTTAGTTCATGCATTCTAATCAAAGTGTATGTTTGTGTGTGTGTGACGAACTGCGTCAACTGTCTGAAACCATCATTTGGTCATCAATTGCTGTTCTGCATATTCTTGTTTATTCTCCATCAATAGATACTTTGCACACAGAGTTTTTAAAGCAGTTTTTCAAACACCTGTGGTACCAGCACTTGTGCAACTGCATGTGAACACACTTCAATGACATACACTTCTGACACTTCAGTGAAGATCACGGAAGGTATTAATACTGTCAAGAGAAGAAAACAAAAGAAGTTAAAAATGTAATTAGAACCAGCTTGTGGTTTTAGTGGGCTTGAGCGCCCACAGGAGCTCTTCCTCCTTACACACAGCCTACATGTTGCACTGTGAACAGAGGGTAGTTTTCTCATGGGGAATCACTCCTGAGTTGCTTCAAACAGCTGCAACTGTGTTTTCAAGAACTAGCCTGCAGCTAGCTCTTTTACATCACAGTAAATATCCTTTCACTCTTCTCAAACTAAACTTCACCCAATGTTCCTGCAACTGCTTTCAGCCTCCTGGGGTCTGACTCCATGGCTGCAGTGGGACTCTTGGGTTTGGGGGCAGAACTGTTTGCAGTGGCACTGGCCCTAGGTGATCCAGAGCTGGATATTAGCATTGGAGGAATAAAAGTAGCAGAACCAGATTCCTACATGTGCCTTGTACTCCTTTGTGTCCCACAGCAAGTCTTTCAGACTGAAATGTCAAACGTGAATGTTTAATTTAGGCAATTAGTCATCCTTGCTTCAGCACCTAGCCAAGTATCTTCAGGCAGGCATGCTTTTGCTTTGGAGCACTTTCCCTAACAAAGATGGAATAAAATCCAGTCCATTCAGACTCAGGAAAGTAAGGGAAATCATTAATATCCACTGTTGACTAGACAGAGTGCAAGCATCCTAGTGCTGCTCACCACCATCACCTTGCTTTTGACCTGTGCTCCCTGGCTGCTCTTTCCAGGATAAGTCTTGTCATTATCAGCATGCAGCTTCTGCGCCAAATTCACACAGCAGTGTTTCAACAAGTGAGCATCCTGTGGAATCTCATTGGGAAGCACTGGAGGAATGTCATTGTTACCTGTAAATGGTTCTGCTCAGGAGATCAAGGGCTGCCTCTTCCACCCCCCTTGCTGCACCTGACCCCTCTTTGTCATGCGAGATGAAATATCTTCGACTTAGTTTTCTCTTTTCACCATTGTCCCCAGCACTGTCCTCAGCAACCTCAACAGCTGCATAGGCCCTGTACAGAACCGAGCTGCTCCCACAGCTGCAGCATTCAGAGGCTCCAGACTCTGCTGGGCTCTGAGGCATTGGAGTGCACTTGGATCTATGAGTTGGCATAGTGGGGTTGATGTGCTTGTACACCGTATCTTCAAGTTTTCCCCAGACTGGGATACCTTTCTGGGGAGATTTAGGAAGTTAGAACCTCCAAAGTAAAACCCAAGGAGCAGCCAGTATGGCCATGTTCCAGCTTTGCAAGGCAAAGTCAGCTGCCTGACTAACACTGCAGTGTTGACCATGTCACCAAGCAGCTGGGATTTGCTCCCATCAGGCATCCCACAGCTCAGAAGGCAAATGGCAAGGGTAGGCCCGGTGTGGACGTGTGCCCAGTGTGAAGGTGTGCCTGTCATCTCGTCTGTGTGGCTTTGTCCGAGTGCGAGCAGACCCAGGGGGCCGGGCACAGCCTTAGACCTGTGCTGTGTCTGTGTTCCCAGTGAGGCTTCGAGGACTCTCCCATCTCTGGAGTCCATCCAGAAGGTGTTTGAGCAGCAGCTGCATCCCGGTACCCACCAGCGCTCCCAGGTAAGGGGGCTGGGAGGTGGGAAGAGCAGGACAGGTGTGTGGGTGGCTGTCAGCAGGGCAGGGGTGGCTCTAGTGTGCAACCATGGCCAGTAGGGTACCGGTGGGCACACGCCACTTCTGTTCTCTTTAGCCTCTTTGTGCTGCAGTGCAGAGGGCACACAGTGAGTTCTATGCCACAGTTTCACTTATCCCATAGCCCTCTCCACCTGCTCCCCGTTCCTGTCCCAGAGGAAAGTGCCACCAGTTTCCTGAGGACTCCCACCTCCCCACCCTCCCTCAGAATGTGGGCTGGCATTGTACCCTTCTTTTCCCATAAACCTCACTCCAGGATGTTTCACTGCTACATCCATCCTTCCTTTTCCCAAGCCCACTTAAGTCCCCATGACTTTCCTCTCCCTGCCAGAAAACCAAAAGTCCAGGACTTCTGTATGCTGAGCCCCAGGCCTGGTCATACAAACTTGCCCCCAGCAGCAAGCTGAACCCTATGTATGGCCAGCTGCCTCAACCCTATGGAACAGGTTTGCAGATTTGTCCTTCCAGCCTCCCACACTTCTGCATGTTCTGTGCTCTTATGCTGCCCGTTACAGATCAGAGTGGCAAAGGTACAAGTTCTGCCCCTTGGTCTGTGTGAGGTGTTCCTGGGACTGCACTCCAGGTTGTGCTCTGTGTGCTTCGTAATCACCCATCTCCCTCTCACTTTTTGTTCTGTACTGCGGTTTCAGGTGCTTGGTGAAGCAAGTCCAGTCAATATTGTATTGAAACTCAACCAGCTGATTTCTTTGCTGTCTTCTATTGAAGAAAAGGTAGAGTTTTCAAGCTATTTTATATCACCTTCCTCTTCTTCTTTGCCTCTAGTTTGTTTCTTGTTCATCATCAGTGCAGTGCTCTGCCACAGTAAGATTGCTTTGTTCTGATTTCATTACTCTCAGTGTAGTGCAGAATCACCAAATGTAATAATTTACTCATAATTATTTTACAGGTGAAAACACTGTTGATTGAAGGTCCCGATTCAACACACCGGCGCTCCCTTATCCCCCCTGTCACTTTTGAGGTAAATCTACTCCTTTAATGATGCTGATCATAATGTGGAAGGACAGTAATGCAGATTTATGTCAGTATCTTAGCTCCTGGGAATTTGCTGTGCTGCCACAGAGATATCAGCTATTCCTGGATGCTGCTTGGCACCATGAAAATGCCTAAGAGCTGTGTGGTGAGACTGGCATAATGATACATGTCAAGGAATTGAGGGAAGTGCTGCATTTGTAATACATGTGACTGAAATGTAGAAGGTCCCTCATGGAAAACCTCTTTGTATTCCTCTAGGTGAAAACTGACTCCCTAGGAATTTTCTCAAAAATACAACTCAAAGTGGATGTAGAAATGGGAAAACTGATTATCAAGAGATCTAAGGATGGCCCAGAAGACAAATTTTATACCCACAAGAAAAGTAAGATGTTAGCCTAATGTCACAAATGCTGGACTAGGCTCTGAGTCCCCGGATGATGGGGAGGGTTCCCTTCAGCCTCACTCGAGGCAAGATTTGGCCCAGAGGACCAGGGAATTCTGCTGGGTCCTGGATGCTGCATGAGCACCAGTCAGCAAGACACACATACCTCGGTACTGGGATAACCAGCTTTCACAGATTTTTAGACCCAGTCTCCAGGTCTAAATGAAGATACTGGAAATCAGCACTGCAAGGGAGCAGGTTTTGGTAGAAGATTCCCCATAGAGCTGGTTGCAATAGAACTATTTTTCTTCTGAAAAGCAATGTCACTTCAAAAAAAAACCCCCAGCATTCTGGTGACTTCTGTGACGATTTTTGATGGTAAAAAGCCAGACACTCAGTTTCAGTAACATTTTTCAGTGAATTTCCCTTGATTTTTTTTGTACATAGATTGGTAGCTCTCCTCACAAGCAATGCCAGTTTGGTCTGTGATTGTCTGATTCAAACAACTTCCCTTTTTTCTGTTGTCTTTCTGAACAGGCAGCTCACTGAAGTTGAGACAAAGAGATTTGTGATAGAGTAGATGACGCCCTTGGGCTCTCTCCTGCTAGAAAATCAACCTTTTGCTGGCAGTAGTCAAAAAGATGAGCTTTCATGCATGGCTTTCTCCACCTGGTGTTCATAATAATTAGCTGCTATTTTAGATGGGAGGAATCACCTTTTCCACCAAATGAGGTCTTACATCCTCTTTCACAGATGGGGAAGGAACACATGTAGGCTGGCTCAGGATACAGGGGGATTGCCTGCACAAAGTTAAGGCTTCATTTCACTCTGTAAGGCCTGGGATAGAAAAGAGCTCCAAGCAGAATAATTTTGGGGGTCCTCTTCACTTGGAGTCCAGATCTGTTCCTATTGGGGACAGGATTAAGCAACTTTCAAATGGAGGTCTGCTAGACAAACTGCACAGACCGAAAAGACCATGTAAATCCCAAGCTTTTGAGAATTGTACTGTTCATTTTGGTGGGAACCTTATTTCAGTGACTGCAGCTCATGACACCCAGCCTTCTCTTTAGTCTTGCAGCTCATCAAGTCCCAGAAGTTTCCAAACAAGCTGGTGATTGTTCTGGAAACAGAAAAAGAAAAGACACAGCGGAAGGAATATGTTTTTTCTGATTCCAAGGTACATAGATGGTGTTTCTTTCCTACCAACCTGGAGCAGGTACCCAGGTGGGAGTGAAACATGGGGCATTCCTTGGCAGAAAGCGGAACTGTTGAAGGACAATAGTTGTGTTTGTAAAAATAAATTTCTCCTTTGTTCTGGAAATATCCAGAAAATGAGCAAGTATACTGTCTAAATACTGGACACCTAAGTGCTGTCACTGAGGCAGGAGGACATAGGAAGCACTGAGGAGAAGCAAGGAGTTGAGACGGCCACTGTGAAAAGGCTCATATAGACAAAGAGGGAAGAAAAAATTTTTGTCTGACCAGCTCAGCATTTGTTAAAGCAGTGCACAAACTAAATGCCTTAAAAAGCACCACAGGAAAGGCAGCCTTTTGGAAGGTTTCAGGATAGTGCAGAGCTAATCTGCCCTTCAAGTGTGCTGGGAATTTCCTGGTTCAGCCAGTTTTTCAAGAGGTCATGTCTGAGGGAGTTAAGTATCTCATTAATTTTCTCTGCTCCTCCCTATCTAGAAGAGAGAAGGGTTCTGTCAGCTTCTGCAGCAGATGAAGAATAAACACTCAGAGCAACCAGAGCCTGATATGATCACCATCTTCATTGGCACCTGGAATATGGGTATGGGCTCCCTTCTGCCATGGGCACTCCTTCAGACACTGCCTAAAGGTGTGCTCAGCTGGCACGGTGAGCTCCAGACTCTGTGTGCCATGGCAGTCTGTACACCGGCGCTGTCCTCTCCCTGGGACAGGGGAAAAGCTGATATGTAGACTTACTCTTGCATGTGGTTTGACACTTCTCGTGGTTCCACTCAAAAGGACCATGAAGTGGTCCCTGTTGGGTACTGAAGGATTGCTCCAGTGACAGAACTGTGGCTGGCACAAAGCTGGTGCAGCAGTGCACATCATCCTCCACGTTGCAGAAAGGACAGGAGCAACTCCACAAACTGCACATCAGCTGCTCTCATTTGACTAGGACAGTTCATGTCCAACCTGGGAAGACAGCTGAGTGTCTGTGGTACTTAGAGAAGGGGATAGGGTGTGGTTGAGGACAGTGGAATATAGGTT
Organism: Donacobius atricapilla; assembly: GCA_013397315.1. Taxonomy (NCBI): domain Eukaryota; kingdom Metazoa; phylum Chordata; class Aves; order Passeriformes; family Mimidae; genus Donacobius; species Donacobius atricapilla. The sequence goes on along the minus strand of WBMY01007228.1, from coordinate 250,537 downwards.
ATTTTTCTCCCTTTTGGGACAGAAGCCTGGTTCAGGTGTTGTGAGCTGAGCTGTCTGTGCTTGGCCACCCTTAAGAAATAAGGTCAAGGCAGTGGCAGGCCAGGAGGAGTACAGCTCCCTGCCTTTACTCCTGGCTAGCCTTGGCCTTGGACTGCTGATCAACAAGAGGAAGGTGGTCAAAGCAGAATCACTCCTTTCTCAGTGACTCAGGTGGGGGTAACACCGTTAGAATAGCGTACCCTGGCTGATACAAAAGTCATACAAGATGTGGAGCCCATCATTTCTGTCCCCATGTGTTCTCTTCATCCTGGTTTTGACAGGACATTCTCTGACTTCCTTTGGTGTTTGATGTGTTAATAAAAGGTGCAGCCCCACCCCCAAAGAAGATCACCTCCTGGTTCCTCTCCAAGGGGCAGGGGAGGACCCGTGATGACACTGCTGACTACATACCTCATGACATCTATGTGATTGGCACCCAGGAGGATCCCCAGGGGGAGAAGGAATGGCTGGAGACCCTAAGGCAATCTCTGCAGGAAATCACCAGTATCAGCTTCAAAGTGGTGAGGGGTTATTCCAGCTACTGCATGAAACCCAGGAGATGAGGGTGTATATGTTGTACAAATAAAAGAGATGGAAATAAGTGGGATTTTGGCTGTACCTCCTCCCTTTCCCTCCCTTTATTGACATTGCATTTGGGTGAGGGAGAGTGAATGGAATATGTCTGTGGGCTCCACAAGATGCAGCTCCACATGGAGCTGGCTCAATGGACCTGTCACTATGGACAGTGACCCCCCCCCTCTCCACTGTCAAAGCAGGGACCCTGCCAGCCTAGGAGCAAGGGGAGATGTTGAGCACTCAAGTCAAGTGCTGGTATTATTTTGACTTTCAGAAAGGGGGAGACTGTTAAACTTCCTGAGTCAGTTGTAGCCTAGCTCTCACCCTAGGCTATTGCACTTTCAAAGTAGGATGTAACAGTACATTAGCCAGAATCAGAGGAGAAACTGAACCTTATTAAGACAAGCTTTGGACATTCCTGGGTTTCAGTGATGTCAAGAAACTAATCTAAGCTATCTCTGGAAACGGTGATTGGGAAACTATTTTGTGCAAGCAAGATAATCCAAAGATTAACGAGGAAAAAGGACTAGAAAATAGCAAGGTCCTTCCTTCCAGCATTGATTAAAATGACTGAAAACATATCCTGAGCACAGGAAGAAAATTTCTGTAGAAGTGCTGTCGAAAGAGTCAAGAAGGCTGCAGCCATAGAGCAGCTTGGCAGTCATTTACAGAAATATAACCTCTACCCTTCCCATTCCTGCAGATAGCCATCCATACCCTCTGGAACATCAGGATCGTTGTCCTGGCCAAGCCAGAACATGAGAACCGCATCAGCCACATCTGCACAGCCAATGTGAAGACAGGCATCGCAAACACGCTGGGTGAGGCACGGGCACGTCCTGCCCAGACAGCTTCGATCTGCTCAGCCCACATGGAACAGCTCTTCCACAGCACTCCCTGGGCAGCATTTGTGTGACACTCCAAAAGTTATATTCCACTAGCACTGATTGTCTTTTACCCTGTAAGAGAGGAAATCTATTTGTGGGTATACTTAGCACACACACACATATACATACATATATATATATATATATATATATATACACACCCAGCAAACACTTTTGACTGGCTATTGGATTGCTCTTTCTTGGGTTTCACAAGGAAGTTGCACTTCTCTCCCTTCAACTAATTTTTTAACACCCTTAAAAATTTGTTCCCTCAATCTGTGCTGTATGCACTAATTTTTTCTGTGCTGATTAAGTCAATTTCTCTTCTCCATCCTCTACTTCACATCTGCTAGATGCTTTATTATCTTTGCTAGACTCAGCTTAAAGGTGGATTAATTTTTGAAATTTTTGGCTTCCCTTTTGCCAGGTAATAAAGGAGCAGTAGGGGTGTCATTCATGTTTAATGGCACCTCCTTTGGGTTTGTTAACAGCCATTTGACCTCAGGAAGTGAAAAGAAACACAGGTAAGATACATTCTTCCCTCTCAAAAAATGGCTCTAGAGCCAGGGTGAAATTTTCTGGGCCATATTTGGAAGGAGGGCCCACCAGACAGGCACAAACATGTTTTCCTGATGATAAAAAAAATTTTAATGGCTCCTGGGAGGGCATTTAAACAAGGGACTTCTGCTATGTGGCTATACCACATGGGTGCAGGGGAAATGGACAGCAAAATTATTTCAGAGCCAAGTGTAAAAGTCTCACGTAACACTTGTGTGACCTGTCATGAAAACCCACTGCATCAGGAAATCAGTTCCATGATCTACAGTGTTTTGGAGAAATGTGGGAAGGCTTTTCCCATCCCAAAATAATGTGCTGAAGGGCATTATCTTCCTCCTGACTGTAGGCAGTGCTGAGAGCCCTAGGACACAGCTGAGAAAGATCCCTCAGGAATACCAGAAGGGAGGCGTAGAGCAGGAATATCCCTGCAGGAACTAATTCTCTACACCCAGCTGTGAAATAAGTGTTCATGGGTTAGGCAGGTTCTGGTCAGCACAGGACTGGAAGGCAAAGATCCTGACACCACTGGGAGGTCAGTGCCTACACTGGGAGGAGCTGGAACAGTTGGAAGGAGTGGTTTTGAAAGTTAAGAGGACTTGAAATGAAGAGTTTAGGTTTGTTGTCTTTCCCAGTCCAGGAAACAGATGGTGTGGGATTTCTGCACAGGGTCTTTGCTACTGATGAACTTCTATGGAAGGGTTCCTCAGGGCCTGGAAGAGCTGCCAAAATCTAGTTATGTGTTTGCTGCTGAAATCTGAAGGAAGCAATCTAGTGCTGGGTTTCTAGGACATGTAGCTCAGAAAAGCACAGCCCCAGAAGGCAGCAGAAGTGGCCTCAGGAGCACATTACCTGGGCCTGTCTGCTGGGGTGGCAAGTTCTCAGTTTCTGATCTGCTCCTCTGTAGCTGCTCCTCTGCACCAGCTCCCACCTGGTAAAGCGGCAGCCTCTGCCATCCCAGGCATTTGGGAATTACATGGCAATTTAGGATGTCAGGCAGATGTTTCTTGTCTTGACAGACGCAACCAGAACTACATGAACATCCTGCGCTTCCTGACACTGGGAGATAAGAAACTGAGTCCATTTAACATCACTCATCGCTTCACTCATCTCTTCTGGCTGGGGGACTTGAACTACCGCGTGGAACAGCCCCCGATGGTGTGGGACGCTGCGGGAAGCCCTGCAGGGACAGCACTCTGTTGCTATAGGAGTGCTCTCTTCTTCCAATCTAGGGCAACGCGGCAAAAAGAGGGGAGACAGAAGGGATTCCCCAGGGCGTGGGTGTGGCCCCAGTTGAGGGAGAGTAAGGAAATTCCCTTGCTCCTCTCCAAGGATTAATGGACCCAGGAATGCCATCTGGCACACTTTGCTGCTTCAGGCAGCCTCGGTTCCCCAAACCTCTCAACTTTCCTTCCCACTGTGAACAAGCATCCTTCCCTGAATGGCTCAATCCAGAGATTGCCCTTCTGCTCTGGTTGGTGAGCTTGGAATGGCTCAAACAGGCCTTCAGGAACAGACGAGCCATCATAAATATTGGATAGGTTTCAGTATGTTGGAGAAAACACCAAGGTTGGTGTTGACGTGCATGTGGTTGTCAGTGTGTGTGCTCTTGTGCAGGGGATGTGTGGGCATTTCAATACCTGTTTTGATAGACAAATGTTCTGCCACAAAGGCTGGGGCTTTTCAGTGAAGGGAAGGGTGGGGAAGTGGCAGGGGCTACAGCTCTGTCAAACAGTTCAGGAGCACTCGCCAGTTTACCTGTGAAGGGAGTATTTATAAGAAGGTTTTGCATCATCTGCAGCTCTGCTGTTTCCCTGTTGGCAGGAAGCAGAGAATATTATCCAGAAGATCAGGCAGCAGCAGTATCCGGAGCTGCTGGCTTTCGACCAGCTTCTCCTCGAGAGAAGAGACCAAAAGGTGTTCCTGCAGTTCGGTGAGATCCTGCACTGGCTGGCAGGTTCCTCTGCTACGTCCACCAGCTTTCTCTGCCAGCCCCAGCATGGGGCAGGGTGTACGGGGCAGTGGCTCTCTTGCCCAGGTGAGGGTTCCTAATGGCCAAGCCGTAACAGAGCTCTTTCCCTGTTTTAGAGGAAGAGGAGATTACTTTTGCTCCAACCTACCGCTTTGAGAGAGGCACCCGGGAGAAGTATGCTTATACCAAGCAAAAAGCCACAGGGGTAGGTGAAAACTGATTTCCCTTCAGAGGTATATGGCAGAGCTGTGACGGCAACTCCTGCAGAAGAAAGTGACCTAAACCAATCTCTGTGTTTTCTGCCCTTGTAGTGTTTTGAAAGGAGTCAATACAAACAAAAAGACTTGACACAAATATTTGGTGCTTTGGTGAATGAATTTCCTGTTCTTTTGTGAACTGGCCCTTTCCTTTCTTCTTAACATTACTTCTCCTTTGGTTTGCAGATGAAGTACAATTTGCCATCCTGGTGTGATCGAGTGCTCTGGAAATCCTACCCCATGGTGCACGTTGTGTGTCAGTCTTATGGTGGGTGGAGAACAGATTGTCGATAACAAGGCAACCAGTCTGAAACGGAAATGACTCAGAACAGAGTCAGTAGGATCTCCCTGCACTGCCAGGCACTCAGCATAGAGGGACCTGATGTTAAACCAGGCAGAGGGGAGCCAAAATCTCTCTGCCTGTAACCTTACAGGGTTGGGAATTCATTCTGTTATTCTTTTATATGCAGAACACCACCTGGACAGTTGCAGCTGTCCAACTTTAGGCCATGCTGTAGGATCACTTTACACCAGTTATTTCTTGGCAACAACCACCAATTTTCCTGTGCAATCACAACCAGGAACTCCTGACAGTGAGTGCCAGCAGGACAGACCCTGTGTGCACAGTCCAGTCTACAGAGACTGGAGCTGCAAACACATCTCTTGTATCAAATCATATTCCAGAAGAACCATGTGGTACCAAGAGGCTGTTCCCTTTCCTACTGAGAAGCATCACTAAAGTGCAGTGCAGGGAAAAGAAAAAGCCCACAAAATCTGTTTTAAAAAAGACTCAAATACCAGTTCCTGAAATGTCATTGACTATATGTAGGACTGAGCATCTGAGTATGCTGTTCATGGTTTCCTATGCATAGATTGGGAGCAGGGCTGTGAAAGTCTCTCAGGAATAAGGCAGGCTGATCTGATCACAGAGCCCATGATGCTGAGGTATGGGGTTGAATAGGCACCTCTGGAATGACTGGGTTCGCTGGAACTCAGTGTGTGCTTAGATCCAATCAGGCCTTGCTCACCCACTGTTAACCTTGGGCTAGGAGTGGCTTTGTAGCACTGAAGTAGTGCCAGTGTATTCTTGTGTGATTTTCCTGCCATAGGAGAGCTATAATTAGCTGTGCATGTTGCAGAGATAACCAGAAAGACTGTAAGAGCTTTTTGTACTGGAGGAATCTAGCACTAAGTCATCTACAAAACAGTGTGGTAAAATGGTGTCCCTTGAACAAATCTTTCTGTGTACTGACATGAGTTTATGTGGAGAAACCCTTTTGACTAGAGACAGTTACCAGAGAGACTGTTATGTTTTCTGGAAAATTACTGAATAATATTTCTTTGGCAGTGACCTCCCTGGAGCAGGGCAGTAACTATCCTCCCTTTTTCACTGGCAGGCTGCACTACTGACATCATGACAAGTGACCACAGTCCTGTGTTTGCCACCTTTGAAGTGGGAGTCACTTCACAGTTTGTTTCCAAGAACGGTCAGTCAGGTTGGGTGCACGTGTGACATGTTCACCTTGGATACAGAATGCAGTGCTTTGTATATGCTGAGAGAAAAAGCTGATTTTTTAAGAATTCAAAAATGCCCTCTCTTTATCTCCTGCTGAAAGTGACATTATTTTCCCTTCCTCTTTCCTAGACTCCAAATACACAGATTCCCAAGGGGAGATAGAATTCCTGCACTGCTATGCTACTCTGAAGACCAAGTCCCAGACCAAGTTCTACATTGAGTTTCACTCGAGCTGCTTAGAAAGTATGGGTTTGCCCATCTTTATTGTTTCTGTCAACATTTCCTGCATGTTTGGATTAGTTCTCCTTCTTCGTGCTTTGATCTAAAGAAATAGCTATGTGGATCATTTGTTTCAGCACAAAAAAAGGGATGTCCTAAAGATTTGCTGTAGTTTGCAAGACATTCTATACTGTCAGCAATACAATCCAAACCCCACAGCCAAAGTAGCTGTAATCCATGCTGAGACATGGAGCCTTCCAAAAGTTTTTCCACCTTGCTTGTCAATCTGATAATTTCTGTCATGATGGGAAACGTGTATTGTTCTTGCTTATCACACAGAAAATGCCTACATAGCAAAGACATGATTAATTAAATTTCTAATTGTGCCTGCTACAAATGATCAGGTGATTTCAAAATAAAGCATCTGCATTATGCTAACAAAATAATTTTAAATAATTGAATTAATGTTGTTTAATGAAGAATAAATCAGAGGATCAGCTGAAAGGGAAATGAATGCTAGTGATGTGACTTTGTAAGTGGGACTGTGTACCCTGCAGCACTGCAGATTTCACTGCCTGTGCCCATGCTGTGGGGCTGAATCTCAGCTGTTTATGTAACACAAGCCTACGTGCCCTTGCTGTGGGTTTTTAAAAGCAATTTCCCATCAGGGAACTGCTCTTGTAAGTGGGACAGCAAGCCTTTGGTGGATGCTTCATCACATTATCGCATGTCAGGGAGCTGTGTCAAAGACAGTTCCATAAAAGATTATTTTTTGGCTGTATCAAAATTTGCATAAATTTCTATGGAAACAGTGTATTACGAATCTTAAATTAGAATTTCAAAAGTATGCTATCTTGAGTGGCGTAGGAAGAGCTGTCATGTTCTTATCCTCCAGTCCATGTATGCACTGAGCTCCTCAGTGCCAAGTTTAACTGCAAAATAAAACCATTTAACAATGCTCTAGCAAAACCATTTGCAAATTTACTGTGTAAAAATTCATCCAAAGCTCAGACTTTAATCTTCTTAATACTTTTAAAATTTGCGTCCAAGTAGGAAAATAATTGCAGGCTTTTCGGAGACATAGTGAAGAGGATTTGTAGCCCACTTCTTGCTTTCTCTCTCCTGGTAAACTCCTTTCTTGTCCCTTTGCAGGCTTTGTAAAGAGCCAGGAAGGAGAAAATGAGGATGGAAATGAAGGGGAGCTTGTGGTAAAGTTCGTTGAGGCACTTCCAAAGGTAAACGATACCTCCATATTCATATGGAAGAGAAGCTTCCACTTCCATCCCATAAGCAATGTTAGGTCTTTTACTTTCATAAATACTATTTTCAGGAACATTGTTGTGGTCTTGTTTATACTCAAAGGGACTGTAAGAATGCAGGATGGGCTTAGGCTAAACAGATTATGTTGTAAGCAGGAAAGGACTTTCATGTCACTATACTTACACGCCTGCCAAGAATTTTGCTGGCATGATTATGCCATTCAGCACCATGACTTTCTTCTCACCTTTTTAGTGTACATAATGCTGGTTTGAGTGGGGCCAATTTTTTTAGATTTAAATGAAAATAAAACATCTTAAAGAGTAACTCTGCCCTGGAGTTTCTTTGCCTGGTCAGACAAAACTTTCTCTTGGTAAATTTTAGAAAAGGTGATAATATTTTTTACCTGTGTTAAAAAGAACATCAGTGGCCAGAAGTAGTGTTCTGTGTGTCAGTGTCAGACACAAGTCCTGTTCTTCTTGAGCTGTTTATCATTTCTTGGCATGGTGGGAGTTGAAAGAACTACAGGAGCTCCTGGGTCCGGAGCAAACGTGCACATGAATACCCTTCTAAATAGCCCAGAAGAAGTGCTGACTTTGGAAAGAGTGCCTTACACTGGGGGAAGGCTCTACAGTAAGTGATTACAACAACAGCCAGATAGATTTTTGAGAACAGACTCTAATCAGAGTCCAGATGCCTTCCTCCTCAGGCAATTTTCAGTCCCGGACTACAGGAGAAAACTGCAGCTCCTCCCAGGAGTGTCAGATTTGCAGCATTCCATTTGCTGTGCTGGGACTCAGAGTGCAGCCTTCTACCACAGATATCCAGATATTATCAGAGGCTGATCCTGGAGGTGACATGATACCCTCATGGGTTTATCCAGCAGAGTTTTCCTCATTTGGGACTGAGTCCCAGGGAGAAGTGTGCTCCTGTCAACCACGTGTTGTATTGACCCACCTTAACTTGCTTTTGCAGCTGACTCCAATTATTTCAGACCCGGAATACCTACTGGATCAACATATCCTGATCAGCATTAAGTCATCAGACAGTGATGAATCTTATGGTAAGTGCTTTGCTCCAAAGTTCTGGATGAGTCAAAATCTACTTAGATTCTTCCAAACCACTGAAAGAGTGAGAGAGAACAGAACTCCTATAGACTGAACATCTATGGTTTAGAACTCAACATACACAGAAATACACTGTGGGCAATATTTTGTGAAGTAATTATGGTTAGAGGAATATGAACTCAAAGCAACAAGCTGTGTGAGCTTTACCAGCTCTGAAAGAGCAGTGGCTTAAAAAGAAAGTAATTTACAGGAACTAAATCAGGAGTCAGCATGTTTAAATGTGTTTATTCAGAACATACAAATCCTGTTTCACTTGCACTTACTTGAGGCATTTCTCCTGGCTACAGAAAAGTATTTGGCTGTGCTTGTGGCTCCCAGATTCTCACCAACCAGAGACTGCAGTCCTTGTCCACAGAAGGCTCTTTGCCTAAATCCCATTAACAGCAATAGCAGCCATAGGCTCATGTTTTCCTTACCAAGAGTGGAAGCTCAGAACCCTGAAGTTACCCACAGGTATCTTTGATGCCCAAATCCTTCACACATACATGAAGTGAAATAAACGCCCCTAATTTCTCAGGAGATATTATGCTCCTTACTGTGATCCAAAGCAGATTCTCTTCAGTAATCACAGACCTGTCAGTGCATTGGTAGTAGATGACAAAGTATTTCAGTGCTTAGTTTCTCAGTCCTGGCCTCATTGTCTCCCTGTTGTCTTTTAGGGGAAGGCTGCATTGCCTTGAGAATGGAAGCAACAGAATCCTTAGCTCCTATCCATACTGTGTTGACACACCATGGAGAGAAAACGGGGATCTTCCAAGGTGAAATCAAGTTACAAACATCACAAGGAAAACAGAGAGAGAAACTGTATGGTAAGGAATGTCATCGCCTCTGCAATGCTCACACTAGAGAACACTCACCTCAAAAGATTTCTGATAACTCTCAAGGAATTGAAAATTATCTCTGCAGTGCCTGTAGTCACAGAGAATGCTTTTGATGCTGAGTGCAAGAAGGTGTGAATATGGTTAGCTCTCAGGAGCACACCTCTACTTTCAGGAAGACAGAACATTGGATTCTGTGGGGTTTTTCATCATTCAAGTAAATTCAGCAGACTGAGAGAGCCCCCTGTCTGTCACCAGCACTGGTTTTATTGAACGAGGATACCTTACTTCCACTTGTGACACGACACACTCCATGCCAAGCTCTCCCTGCTCCAGTCATCCTGGGGATCAAAGAGTATGTTAGGCTCTCAATGAGCAGTCCTTAGCTAGAAGATCACAAACTTTGTTTTTTTCACCTTGCTATCTGTTGTTCTCATTCAGAGTACAGAAGCAGCCATTTACAATTATTCATGACATTTACAATTATTCTCAATGGTAAAATGACTGTATGTGGCTGCTTGGTGGGTCATGACCTTTGTATTTCAAGACACACATTTCTTCCTGTGTCAACAAGACATGACATGTATTAGTGGGCAGTTGAAAACGTAACAGCAACAACAGTTTAAAACTGTCCATCATTCTGATGGACAAAGAGAGATGCCTTATGAACACAGGAACAGAGAAAACTTGAGCAGACAGACTCTGGAGATAGAAGTGCCCCTTCTTTCCTTCAGATTTTGTCAAGATTGAACGTGATGAAATCACTGGTCAGAAACCAAAGAACATCAGCAATTTAGAGCCTAACAAGGACTGGGATCAGACTAACAGGTAAAGGGCAAGTGGGTAAGTCATTTCCAGGAAAATGGTTGGCACCATAAATGCAAAGTTGGGCTTGCTGTGGAAGCAGTATCAGCAGGTGTGCTGAGCGCTGGGAAGCTGCTTTGTGGCTCTCTGGTCAGGGCTGGTCAATGCTCCTGTGCCCAAAGCTTCAAAAGCTGAGAATGCATTAGCCATACCAGGTCCCTGCACCCACTTAAAAAAAGGCCCTTTTATTTCCAACAGAAAGTCAAAATCTACTCATCTGATGGCCAAAGAGGCAGCAGCCATCGCTCGCTACTGGGGGAGTGCTGTCCTTTCTCCAGACAGCCTGGGAAAGGAGGATATCTTACGGTAACCTTGCCACCTTACCTCTGACAGCTTGGGGTGGGAAGCTGTGCTCCAACTGCCTGGCTTTTCCTTTCCAAGAGTCATAGGACAAGTCTGGGTAAGGCTGTCCTCTCATCATTTTCACTGGGGCTTTTCCTTGCATGCAGCTTCTGGCTGGGCCCAGAAACCCAAGACAACCCCTATATATGGCTGCAGATGCTGAGTGCTCTCTGCAGCCTGGAAAGTGAAACATCTGCCACAGCCACAGGAAGTACTTTGGGGGTGGGGGAGGTGGTCTTGACCCAGCTGCTTTCTCTTCAGTGACTGAGGGGAGTGAGGCAGCAACAGGACTCCCACTTATTCGCTGATTCTGAAGTAACACTGACAAAAAAAAAAAAAAGTAAAAAGTAGGTGGTATTGAATCTAAGCAGTCAGTGGGCACTAACTCCTTTGTAGCTGGCAGGGAGGCAAAAACCCCCAAATGTATTTGTGCATGTACCTCCCTAACAATATTTCTTCTCTTGAGCAGCTCCGCCCCCACAGACATCAGCAACCCCAACTACCTGGGCATGGCTGCCTTCTCTCAGCAGCCCTCTGCAACCTGCCAGCTTAAGCAGACACCTTCATCAGAGCAGGCACCTTCCCTCTGGAACTATGAGCAGCAGTCCAAAGAGAACACCTCCCTAATGGGGCAGAGTCAGTCATCCTCCACATCACCCTCCTTGTCACCTCTATCTCCAAAACCATCCCTCCAACCTACAGCAAACAGAAGCATTTATGGTTGGAGTCAAGAGTACCAGTGAGTGTTTGAGTTTTGCACTGAGGCTGGGCCCCTCTCTCCTGTAATTCTGCAGTCACTGTTTCATTATCTGTTTAGAGTTCAGGGTGCAACATATTCTTTACATATTTTATCTCTAGAATTAGAAAGATAAGTGAAGGTCACAAGTGCAGACTCAAACAAAATCAGTATAGCAGTTCCTCAGACTTTTGTGAGAGGAAAGCCAAAGATAATGAATTGAACTTAAAATTAAATAATGGAATCTCAGAATCATAGAATGGTTTGGATTGGAATGCACCTTAAAGCTCATCTCATTCCACCCCCTGTCATAGGCAAGGACACATTCCACTATCCCAGGGTGCTCCAAGCCCTGTCCAACCTGGCCTGGGACACTTCCAGGGATGGGGCAGCCACAGCTTCCCTGTGCCAGGGCCTCAGCACCCTGCTTCCTAACATCTAACCTCGATCTCTCCTTTTCTATTTTAAATTTTCCCCCTCGTTCTGTCACTATCTGCACTCTCCCTCCTTTGTGTGAGTCCCCTTTAGGCATTGGAAGGCTGCAGTGAAGACTCCTTGGAGTCTTCTCCAGACTGAACAACCTCAGTTGTCTCAGCCTGATATATGTAGGTTTAATCCTCTACCATGAGAAGCGAAGGAGAAGTTTACAAAGTTGACTGTAATAACAAAGAAGAAAAGAGGGGAGTGTGGCACAGATCCTTCCCCTGATGGGAAGGAGACATCCTTTGTGTATTATACGTGAAGTACTTTCACCGAATTTCTACTGGCACTGCACAAATGTCCAGCTTGCTGCAGAAGCTAGACTCCCTGTACTGCCTCTACCACAAGCCTTGATGCAGAATTTCCATCTGGCAACTGAAAATATCCCATCCCTTCCCAGCTTAGTGAGGTGATGAGGCTACTTCACCCAAAGTGCATGTGTGCAATCTGTGCAATTGCAGGCCTCTTCAGAGCCAGGAGACAGCTGCTCTCTGAGCTGGTCTGGAGCTCTCTGGTAAATGGGTGTTCCACTCTGGAAGTCAAACTTGAAGCAGTCAGAGCTGCCAGCACTGCTCGAGTCTGTTCTTCACCCAGCAGTGCTCCATCATCACTCTGCTCTCACATGCACTGACTGCCAGAGAAGGGCTTGAGACAAGGAACACAACTCATTTGAAGACAGCCAAAGAATATGTGCCACTCACCTCTATTCCACTCTGCTCAGTGATACTGTGGCTGATTTTTAAGTACTTTGAAAGTGAAAGCCTGGCCAAATCAGGTCGAGTGACCCAAACCCACAGGACCTGCTGTGTCCCATTGTACATCTGTGCTTTCATTCCACGCTGTGCTGCAGCTCAAAGGGTTCTGTTGGGAATGTGCCTGGATTGTCTCACCCTACAGCAGAGCTATTACTCTTACACTGTGCATTTGGGTGCATTAAGGAAATTTATCCCTTCCTTAGGAATACCATGCTGCATTGGTAGCAAGAGGAGATTGACCTAGTTGTAAAATGCCACAGTATGATGTGTTCTTTTATTTTAAGCCTCTAGACAACCATTTCCATCCTCTCTGCCAGATCTGAAGACTCTTATTAATATTCAAATTCAGATTTGTGTGTGTTGCAGAGTCATCAAAGGACCTGGCACAGTTTGGCTCGGTAGTTTATCTGTGTTTAAAAAGAAGCCAAACATAACTTTGACAGGATTGTAACCTAGCAGGGAGTTTACACAATGCTACGCATATCTGCTCTGTGCTGTCATGTTACTAATGATTAAACAAAATAGAAACAATGCACTCTTCTGTTCTCTCTCCCCCAGTTTGTTTTTCTGTTGCCCCTTTAGGCAGTCAGTTTAATTTGCTCACTCATTTACTATTCATGTCCTCTCTTAATCAGTGACTCTCTTGCCTGCTCTTCACAAGTCTCCTTTTCACCCTGCTTCCATGACTGTAGGCCGCCTGAAGTGGGGAAATGCACAGCAGAGCCTGTGCTGCAGGAGGAGGGGCAGCAAAGGCCAGAGATGTTCGAGAACCCACTGTACGGCTCCATGGGCTCCAAGGGCAAGGTGGCCCCCAAGAAAGAGCAGGAATATCCCAAGGCCTTGCGGAAAGAGCAGCCGCCACTGCCTGAGCAGAGCTGTCATCTCGCAAAGCCACAGGAGCCTGAGTGCAGCAAGACCTCTGGCAAACAGCCATCGCCACCTTTCCTGGTGCCCGCACAGCTGTTCCGGTCCTACACCTCCCCCTGCCAATTGGAAGAAAAGAATACAGGGGAAAAGAGTCAAGGCAAACCAAAGATGACAACAACATTGGAAAACTCGGCACCTCTCAAAAAACTCGTGAAGCCATCAAGGGCTGAAGGGAGCCTGAGCACCCAGGGACAGCAGAACAAGCCACCCCTTCCCTCCAAGAGCCGGGCAGTGCTGGACATGCAGAACTCCAAGGGCCGCGACTACCGGGACAGCTCAGAGCTGCCGCATGCCGGGAAGCACCGCGCGGAGGAGGGCCCGCTCGGCAGGACAGCCACGCCGGTGTGTTACGCGCACTCAGCTGGGCTGCAGCTTGTCTTGGCCTGTGGGGTCACTGCCACTGCAGTGGTATTGGCTTAGTCCCCAAGTCCTCACGCCATGGTTCCTATCCAAGCTCAGGGCTGTCCCACAAACCTACAGGGCATGCAGAGCAGGGGGTGCCAGGGAATATCCTAAAGCAGTATTGCTGCAGAGGATGGTGTGTTGTGAAACTATGGCCTTAGCTTTGCAGGAATTTTTACCTTTTGCTGGACTGTAAGAGGAATGCAAGCAGTACCTTGCTCTGTCTTGTTTTGGGCATACTGTGCTGTTCCTGAAGACTGCCCATGCTGGCCTGATAGCTCTGTAGTGTTGGGCAATGGATTTGCTTTGCTGTAAGTGGTAAAAAGTAGTTAGTAGTTAGTGGTAAACACGTAGCAACTTAGAACAGTGTGTCCAACTGATCCTCTACAGAAATAATCAGATACATACTTTCCTGAGCTGGTGGGTTTATTTGTTGTGGTGTGGTTTGGTTTTGTGTTGTTTTTGGGTTTTTTTTCCAACAGAACATAAGAGCTGTATGAGAAGCAGTAGGGGAGGTCTTAGTAAGTGCATTTGGGGGAAAAAGCCCACTTGAGTGGGCTGTTGATTTTTCTTTTCCATCTCCATCAAAACTCGTAGAAGTGACAATATACAAACTGATGTCTTCTCTTGTCTCTACAGTGAACACGACACAGCAGCTGGTGGTACCCGAGGAGGAATCTCGATGGGAAGAACATGGAGACTGCTACTTTGTTCACACTGATGCCCTCCAGTCTGGTTCTAGGAAAGACTGAGGAATTTTATTTTTGAGGGCATAGCCCTCTCTGTGATTACAAAAATGTTCTATCTAAGAAGTTTATCCTATGTTGCTCAGACCAAGAGGAGCCAGGACCACAATACCAAATGCGAGTTATTCTTTTGAGTGTCACTTTGGTACTTCCATTAAGAGGTGGGTGGCCAAGTACATGCATTAGTAAATGTTTTGGAAAAGAGGACGGTACGATACAAGGACTAGGAGATGGAAGAGGTGCATTGAAAGAACTCCCTTCCTACAAAAGCAAGATTTCTATCTTGTGTTACAGGATTCCTATTAAAGAATGATATGTAAAAGAAAGCATCTTAAAAGGGGCACAGCTCCAAAAGCATGTCCTATCCATGGAGCAAGGAGGTCAGGGAAGGTGGAGAAGGAGTCTGAGTAGCAGATACTGATGCAGGACACACTCTCAGTGGAGCCAGCCTTGCCTGGAGCTTGGGACTGCATCCCTGCACCAGGGGATACAGCAAGTGAGGGCTGGCCCGTGGCACTGTGGCTCCTTTTCCTTCAAGCAGGCCCTGCTTTGATATCCCAACAACCAGAGGGAAACACCAGAACCACAGGCAGAAATAGGAAGAGGAAGGGCCCATGGCAGCCCAGGAGTGCAGCTGCCTGGAGGGACAGACAGCAGCACCCTAGCCTGCCTGGCTGCAAGTGCTCTGCTTTGGGGGACACTGGCCAGCTGGTTCTGGAGCATTCTTAATAGATTCATGCTGACCTTACTGTACACTTCTGTTCATTGACTGAGAATGAATAATGTTAACATACTTGTCATTTCTGTTATATTTGTGTTCAGTATTAATGCTGTGGTGACTAAGGCTAAGCCTGTTGTGACTTAATCACTGCTATTGTTTCCATGTTGATTACTTAAAAAATAATAAAATAGTCACCTTTCTGGTCATTCTTGTTGAGAATGCAGAACTGCCTGTCGCTGCCTGATTCCGCTTTAGGTGGCTGTTACACCAGCTTGCTCAGTGACAGTAGTCCCTGCCCAGAGAAAACACCAAAGGCACCAAGGAGAGCACGGAAGGCATGACAAGGATGACGGAGAATGCATCTGTCTGTCTGCACAGACCTGCTGTGGATATAGCTGGTTTGAAAACTACATGATCTGTTAGCAGGTACAGTTACTAACTGTGTGAGTGTAGAAAAGGTACGGTAATTTTACTGGAAGAGAAGAGGCCAAGCACAGGCTTGTTAAAATGGGTGGAAGAGGACAACCTGTAGGTAGAAACCTTTCAAGAGGAAATGATTTTGTGCCATGCAGGTTGGAGTTTCAAGGCATCATTACTGAAGCACCTGGCTCTCCAACCTTCAAATCAGCAAGAGAGATCATGAGCTTACATTCCTCTTGCTTTATTCACCAGAACCCTCTCTGTGTTATTGCCATAATTCAGTAGCTGTGGTATTTCCCTGGCCCTGGGGAACATTTCACTTTTCCAGGTTGCAGAAGAATATGTGTGGCCACCGAGTAAAACTTCCCTGGAGCAGGTGAGCTTTCTGTCCCACATGGAGAGATAGATCAGTTCCCAGTAGTTCTGGGCTGTGTTCTTTTTTTGTGTGGAGATGGAAATGGGATGAGCTTTCTATAAAAAAATTAACTTCTCAACAATTAGACAAGCTCAGGTTTTTTGGTTTTATGCCTGACTCCCTAAACTGTAAAAAATAAAATATATTCCCCGAAGTGTAGAGACTAAAAGATGGATATAAAACAAGTATAGCTTTCTGTGTAAACATTCTCCTAATTGGGAATGCTGCCTAAATTGTGCATAGATTTGCAGACAGAGTTTGAGAACACTGGACTTGCTAAGACATAAAAATCCACCCAGATACTTAATTTGGCCTGTCCTTTAGAAAGGCGTGTTGCTGGGGGAGAAAAGCAGCTCTCTTCCAAGTTTCCAGCAGAAAAATATAGATTCCTGTTCCTGTGCTAAAAATGGATTGCCTACCCACTTGGGGTTCCAAAGACAGTGTGATGGAATGGTGGCAAATGCCACCAGGCTTTGTGCAAGTGGACAATGTTCAAAAGAAAGCTCTGTAAAGAGCTTTCTGAAGCCTCTGTGGATGAGAGTCTTCTCAGGTGAACAGCTTAGACAGAGTGGAGAAGTGGGACAGGTGGTGAGACACTACACAGTACTTGTCTCTGTGGCCAGACTGGCTGTGCCTTGGGATGGCAGAAGGGGTAACAACAGCTGTGGGAGCTTGGCAGATATGAGTATCAGAAAAGAGAATTTAACCAGTTTGGTGCTTCTGTTTGTTTTATTTAATTTTTAATTTCTGTCACAAAGCCTCGACTGGTTTTACTGCCCGTGTCTTGAACCACTTGAATGCAGAATGGAACACAAGCTGCTAATTTCTCTGACATCCCTGAGCCTGAGACCCTCTTGCCAAACTAGGCACATTTCTCTGCCCCCTCTGCTGTCGTCCAGTTAAGTTGGTACAGGCAGTACGGGCAAAAGACATGAACTGAAGGAAATGAATTATCCACAAATGTACTGATTTCCCCCAGATGTATTATCTATCCACAACCTTCCAGCGTTCTTTATTTTAAGTTCTTAAAATAGCTGGAGTCTTTTTGTACTTATTTCCATGGAGACCCAGCTGTCAAAAATGGTTGAAGTTCCCAGCTACAGGATGTAATATTGCAGAACACAGTAAGTTTTAAACCCCCCATTTCCTGCCTGCACCTGTTGCACCTAACACCAGTATCCTTGTCCTCTCAGTGTACAACTACCACAGGGCACCTTTAAGCCTTTTCCTAAGATGTTGTCGGTGGCACATTTTCATCCTGATAAATGTAGGGTCTTAGAGAAAATGGCTCAAGGAAGAGGAAAAACAGAAGGAAAACCAAATTAAGGAGAGTTACTCACTCCAAAATAGCAAGGGGATAATTTTGATGTTTGAAATTATGTTGCTTAAGCCTGTAATCTACTGGGACCAAGCATCCTTTTCCTGTACAGCTTAAAACTAACCATTTAGTCACTCTCCTCCCATTTGTTTTTAAAATGAAAGGTTTGCTAAAATTTAACAATGTTTTTCTGTTGTCTTTGTGGTAATACAGTAATAGTCCATGTGATTGGACTTATTGTCCAATTAATTGCTTCACCCCCAGAGCAAGCTCCTTATTTTTATAACACTGTGAAGGCTCAGACATTTATGTGTGAATAAATTATGGGTGTCGGGACTAACTGACCAAGGTGACGCAGAACAGTTCCCCGAGATCTCTTAACCAGTATCAGCAGATGGACTGGAAATAGACAAATAGACAATACCCAGATATTTTGCTTTTATTTCCGTACTCTCTTCTTGAGAGAAATCAACACTTTCCCCTGTGGGACGTTTGCCAACCAGACTCTGTCCTTGCTGTCATTTGTGACGTTCCTGGCTGATATCACAGATGAGAGGTGCAGCCAGCGGGCTGGGCGTGGGGAAGTGACGGGTGCTGCAAAGCCTCTGGACTATCAGTTACATCTGTGCGGTGCTCAGGTTGTTGAGGCTGAAGTATCTAGTGACAGGGTCAATGGCTTTTTCTGTTCTCGGTGCCCAGCTGGCACTGTCTCACATGCTGGTCATACCTGCCACTGAAGGAGTCCCCAGGACATTCCTGCAAGGCCTACAGAAGCATTCGTTATGCAAGTGCTACAGAATAATCCAAATGCTCCTTTCAATGTGCAGGAAAGGTGTTAGGCACAGAGGTACGAACTGTTCTTTCTAAATATATATGTAAGCAAACATCAAGTTATTACTCACATGAATATGAAAAAGATCCTCCTAACTCCCATGTAAGCAGGGTGTTGTTTCAAATGAGGTTCCTAATAAAAAGTATTTTAAGATTGCATTTGTGTTAAACTACTGAAGTTTCTCAGAAATGCTTTCAGAGTTGAATCCCACGTTGACAGAAGAGAGATTTCTTTTTGCCTACTGTAATTTGCTATATTTTTTTCTGCATTATCTTATTATGCATCATCACAAAGCATTATCTCATTATGCATCACCAAATTTCCCTGAACTTCTGTTCTCAGTTCATTAGCATTATTCAGTTCCATTAATTTTATTTGCAGATAATCTCTGCTCTAGCTCCCAAGTCAGCTAAACTAAAGGATACTTCAGTGTACCCTTTTAGATCAAAACTAACGGACATTGTCCTGTAGCTCTCAGAAAACTGTGATCAGAACTGTTTTACAAACCCCAGTATTGCAGAAGCCATCACAAAAATCAGGCACGGGTCTGCTGAATGTGGGGCTTGGACTGGAGCACCTCCAGAGGCCCATCCAGATTCAGCTATTCCATACTTGTGTGGTTCTATTTAACTGAGACCATTCTGTGCCAGGGATGGTAATCTGCTACACATTACAGTTATTATTAACACTTTGCTGCATTTTTTCCAAGGTCTGGTCCAGATGACATAGAAAACAAATTAGTCTCTGCTATAATGAAGCATTAGATTATATCATAACTAATAAAGATGGCACAGAACAGGGTAGCAAATGTTGGGCTCAAGAGAGAATGCATGGATGGAAATGGATGAAGGTGTCCAGAAAGGTCACAGAAAAACAACTAACAATGACTTTGTGGCAGGAGAGGCACCCCAGCAGAAGGGAGGTGGGTAAAAGCTCTCTCTCATAGAAATAGGTCAGACAAGGGAAGAAAGGCATCATAGAGACTGGAAAATAAAGAGAGACCTTTGCAATAGAAAGGATGGAGAGTTACTATAGAATTTATGTCTGCTCCATACTTCACAGTAATTTGCATCTTGACATTATGGCTTGAAGTACAAAGAGAATGACCAGGTGTGGGACATGTCCCCTCTTTTCTAAGGTAAAATTAAGATCCAAACCACAGCTGAATTCGAAAACGGCGTTCTGAGCCTAACTTTGGGAGTAACACCGGTGATCAGCATCTTCCCAGAAAATTAACATTCCTGGTTCCCAGTCAGGAAGCAGTGAAGGAAGGAAGTGAATCTGAGCACCAAGCTTCAGGGAAACATCCCATCAGAAACTGCTCCGCTCACCTCGGAGCAGGGCTCCGTTCTGTCACCTGACTGTCAGTCCCAGCACAGCCAGTTCAGAATCACAACTGCGCTGGAGGGGGCCCTGATGGGACCCTGCAATCCATTAACCACGCCAGCAAAGAGTAAACTACAAAATCCTTCACCATGTTTCCAAGCGGCCTTATAAACCTCCAGCAGCCTGTTTCGAGATCCACCAACTTTTACCAGCCCTTCCCCATCTCTAGCAGCCATTTCTTGGGCTCATTTTGGTTCATCTCAGTGTCACTAACACGACACAGTGCTGCTGGCCCTGCGGGGACACTGAGCCGCGAGCGGTGAGACCCCACGGGACGGACCCGCTCCAGCCTGGCCCCACACGGCACCGCCATGGCCCCCACAGCGGGCAGCCTGTGCGCATGCGCCACTACGGGGCGGCCGGGGCCTCAGCATGGCGGGGGGGGCCACTCTCAAGGTGGCGGCAAGGCCGCGCTCAAGGGGGTGGCAGCGCCACTCTCAAGATGGCGGCAACGCCGCGCTCAAGGTGGCAGCAGCGCCACTCTCAAGATGGCGGCAAGGCCGCGCTCAACGTGGTAGCAGGGCCACTCTCAGGATGGCGCCTGTATTGAGGACACAAAATGGCGCGGTGCACGACCTCCTCGGCTCGGAAAGCGCCTGTTCTCCCGCCTGGGGATGACGCCGCCGCCGCGTTTGCAGCGCGGTCTGGCGCNCCGGCCCGGCCCGGCCCGGCCTGCCGCGGAGATGGCGTCGGGGCTGCGCACCGCCGGGTTCCCCCCCTGGAAGCGACACATCGCGGAGGAGCTGCGGCGGCGGGACCGGCTGCAGCGCCAGGCTTTCGAGGAGATCATCGCCCAGTGTAAGCGGGGCCCGGCGTGGGCGCGGCCGCAGTAGCGCTTCTCTTCTCCCTCACCGATGCCCATCGGTATCTGCAGGGAGACTGCTCAATGGGGAGGGTGTGGAGTCTTCCTCCCTGGAGGTATTCCAGAATGGATTCTATCTGGTGCCGTGTGCTGTGGGATGACCCTGCTTGAGCAGGCAGCTGGGACCTGGCGACCCCCTGTGTTCCCTTCCAGCCCGAATCATTCTGGGCTTCCTCCTCCTCTTCAAAAGTGGGGGAGCCGTGGTGGCACAGGGGCCCCGGGGCCTCGCCGTTTCCACGGGACTGTTTGGGACGTGGCTGTAATAACAGGAAAGCTGGAATTTCTGCTTTATCGAGAAAAATATGTAGTTGTTTTACTTCTCTCAGAGGCTGAAGTGCTTTGTGCTCTGGACAGTGATTGAATGTCTGAATTGTCTGCACAATTCCCGCCCAGTTGCTTGTGGAACCGAGAACAATGGTGCTATTGACCCTGCTTATGGTCTTTTGTAAAATTTGTAGCTATCCAGGGGCCAGCACTCTCTCTTCAGGGCTTTTCTGCCCACCCTTCTCCTGCCTCAGCTGTGTCAGGATTGAAGGGGGGTCCCACACACCGTGGGGGAAAGCAAATGGCAGGGCTGTGTTTGGCCTCTTGCCAGGCCTGTTCTCCTCGTTGCCGTTCTTTGAGAAGCTGTGAAGAGTCTGAACTTTGCACTCTCTCTGTTTTAGCAGATAGCAATGCACCTGAGCAGTTGCTCTCTCTTTCTCTATTAAGCTTTCATGGGAGCAGTCCCACACAGCATCTGGATTAATGAGGAGTTCCTGGGGTTGTGGGTGGATGGTGCCTTAAACTCTTGAGATCAAAGAGTAGAGAGAACACACTGATGTGGTGGAGGCTCATGTAGCATTTGGCTGTGTCAGAGTAATTAAAGGGGACTAGATCACAGCTAGTGATCTAGGCAGGAGAAGGTGGGAATCTGGATTTGCTTTCTGGTAGTCTAAAGTGTACTTTTTGCTCCTACAGATAACAAGCTGCTGGAGAAGTCAGACCTTCATGCAGTGCTGGCTGATAAACTTCAAGCAGAAAAATATGACATGCAGAGCAGGCATGAGATCAGGTATGTAACACTCCTTTTTTGTCAGCAGGTGTCTGTTGTGTATGTAGTAACCTAAACCACTCTTAGATGCTTCACACAAACAGCTCCCAGATCCCTACAGTGACTTGGCACACAACAAACTGAAATTCTGTTGGACTAAATATAACTTACAGCCTTGTCTCACCTGTGATTAAGTTACAGTGTGTTTAGAGTATGCAGCACAGAAAGGTCTGGCCTGGTTTGGGAGAGAAGCTGATTTACCACAAACTCATGGAACAGAGGTGTGGACCACAATGAGCTGTTGCTCCTGGTCTGTTTGCCTTGTAATGCTTACAGTGTTTACCTGCTCTTCCTAATGAGCATGGGGTGGTTTAATGGCTTAGTTTCTTTCAATCTGTGTCATCACATGAAAGAAGAGAACAGAAATAAACCATGAAATGTCAGTCATAAGTAAGCACCAGATGCTAAAAGGAAGGTGTTTTGTGCCTGCTTGTTAGTAGGATTTCTTGCGAAGTTTCCTCCTTTTACCTGGGAGTAGCACTCTGGTGCTGAAGGCAGAGGTTGTGCTGCTGGTTCTGCTGGTGTTTGACTGCACAGCAAACCCACGTGCCAGAAGCATCTCTTGCACAGCCTGTCTGTTCCACAGGTGAAGGCTGACTGGCTGGCGGCCCTCCCCTTAGTGTCCCTGAAGAGAAGGCAGGGCCAAGGAGCTCAGAATTCCTGTATCTGTAAGAATTGCTTCCTCTTTTGAGGTTCTTTTTGCTCTTGTCCTGAAACCAGAACCCCTCTACGGCAGGGAACTGTATGAGTGTGTGCAGTTGGGATACAAAGCAAGTCAATATAACAATAGTCAATCCTGCTGGGTTTACAGGAATTGCAGGCAAAACTCCAGCAGGCTGGAGTTAACGCCCATGTGAAAATTCCCGAAAGCTTTCTGATGGCTGCAGTTGTCTTGAGCCATTTCAGTTTGCGGGAATCGTCTTTTGGCTGAATGCCAGGTCTAAGAGATGAGGCTGGGCTAAATGTGCAGGAGAAGAAAGGCACAGAAGCAGCATCTGAAAGTAAATACTCAGCTGAACTCTGATGCTGTGCTCAATATATGACAGGTTTTCGAAACAGAATTGCTTTTCTAATCCTAGATAGCTGAGAAAAAGTGTTTTTACTTCCGTCAAGGACAAGGAGTAGTATCTAGTTCTGGCTGGAGCTGTAGGATGTGTTGGATATTACTACAGGACTTGGCTTCCTGTCTGCACATATTTTTTTATAAATACAGTTAATGCAGCATTATTTCAGTGACAGGTTGTTTTTTGAGAAGAGCATTACGTTACTGATATGACTGTGAGGCATTTGGATGGATTATCTGTTTCCCCCTGGACTGTTACAACACCAAAGATTGCAGAAAGGGCTGCAATTACCTTGTTCTGTTTGTCTGATGCTGGTGTTGAAATTAAAATTATGATTTTTTAAAAAAGCTGTAACTCAAAATATAGCTGATAATGTGCACAGAGTCTGTGTGTGTATATGCTTTTAAAAAAGCTTGGTTTTTTCTGTTCCTGTGTCTGTGCTTTCAGAGACAGGAGTGATAAATGCTAGTTTATCTCAAGAACTCTATAGTTGTTTTGGGCAGAGGGTGATATAAATGTTCTGATATGTAAAAATTTGAGATTATCTGACAGTAATAGTGTTGAAAAACACAATTAGTAACCACTTCAAAACTTACGCACAGAAGGAGTGTAAAGTCAGGCCAATGGCTTGTCACACCTGGGAGTGTAATCCAAGGGTTTGGGAATACTCCCTTGGTTTCCTGGCTTTTGGTTCTGTACCCTCTCCAGACACCTTGCATCTTCAAGGTTCACCATCTCCCTCCCGAACAAATCAGATGGTATATATGGTAAAATACTTGTAATTGTTCCAGAATTTAGAGAGTGTACCTCGGAGACTGAGTCATTGTCATGCAAATTTAAACAAAGGCTAGTTATCTTCCACTGGAGTTTGAA
Source organism: Donacobius atricapilla (assembly GCA_013397315.1). NCBI lineage: Eukaryota > Metazoa > Chordata > Aves > Passeriformes > Mimidae > Donacobius > Donacobius atricapilla. The sequence goes on along the minus strand of WBMY01007228.1, from coordinate 227,078 downwards.
TTCTGGTTTAGAACTGTTCAAAAAGTGAATCTAGTCCTCAGGAGAGTAACTTTCCAGTACTGTGTGATGGCCTTTTGGCTGGTGAAGAGTGCGTGGGTGGAAGTGAGCTGTGGCTCAGTTTGTCACAAATCACCCGTGTCCCTGGTGTACAGAGCATCCAAGGGAGGCAATGTCTGCGCCCTGGCAAAGACACAGAAACAACTGGATTCTGGTTTGGGACATTTTTTCTTCTCTGTCCAATTGCAGCCCAGGACATGATGGCACATGGAATGACGCTCAGCTGCAGGAACTGGCCCAGCTGAAGATAAAGCACCAAGAGGAGCTGACTGAGCTGCACAAGAAACGTGGCGAGGTTGGAAAGTCTTCTTATGTTCTCTGTGGTCCATATGTGGCCTTTTGGGACCCTGACCATGATTTTACCAGGCTCATTAATCATGATTTTCTCCTTTCATCTAGAGCCTTTTTAAGCTTCCCCAATTTTGGATGATTAAAATCAACCAGAGATGGGCTGGCCTGTAATACTGTCACCAGGACATGAGAGCTTACATTGTCAGCATAACGTGATTTTTACATGCTGACTTTTCTGCCTCGTTAATAGGTTTTCAGTTGTATTAGAGGAGGTGGGAGCTGATCTGGGCTGCAGAGCTGTATATGACCACTAGTGACTCGAAAAGACTTAGAATGAGTGGGGCATAGGGGGCTGTGTGTGGTTTCACTGGTCTCACTTTGCAGCACCACTTCTGTGGCAGTGGACAAAGTAAACAAGCACCAGCCAAAGTTGAAAGAGCCACGGTGCTAGGCTACAAAGGGAGTGCTGGTTCAGAGCCCAGGAGATCTGTAACAGTGATACTTGGGCCTGAAAGAGAGGAAAAGCCAGGGGGTCTTGGATTTGTGTTTTGGGTTTTTTTTGGCAAGGAGCTGTGGAATTTCAGCAGCAGGATTGGGTTTTTAAAAGCACAGCAGCGGACTGAATGAGTCTGGAAGCTGAATGGGACTGCACACTTTCATAGGGAAAAGGTGTGAATGGCCTGGAAAATGCTATCTTGCTCCTTTGTTCACACCCCACTGGAGTTGTAGAGAAGCTCCATTGTCAGCAATTCTGAGCTTTCCAAAGAGGAGACTTTTCTATTGGCAGTGGGCACCAAGTGGTCAGGGCACTCACAATACTTTCTTTGCTCCTAAGCTGGTGTCCTAAAACCACTTACACCGGCAGGCACTCTTCCCAGAAAACAGTCTTCCTTCTTCCTGGGCAGCTGAGGCTGTGCTGCCAGGTAAGCTGTGTGCTGGCAGCTGCAGCTTAGCAGCATTGGCTTCTGCCTCTTTGTTCCCTGTGCTCTGCAGGCACTCCACCAGCAGCTCTCTCTGTGAGAACTCTTGGTGGCACCTGTGTTCGCAGTGTGAGCTGTGTATCCAGAAATGGCTGTCCTGGCCATAACAGGATGATTTGTTTCTTGCTTGTCAATACTCGTTTGTTGTGTACTTACTTGACAATTTTTAGTTTCTATATTGATTTTTCCACTCCTAAAATTTCTTCCTAATATACATTCTGTTTGATCTGACTATTAATGAAACTTTTTGAGGGAACAGAGTAAGACATCAAAGGACAGCAGCTTTTTGACAGTTCATTTTTGAAAGTAGATTCTCTGATTTAAGGACCTGTGTAGCAGATCTGCATAGAAACCTGGGGTAAAAAAGACCTGAAATGTGTGATCCATGCTTTTAATGCTAGATTAGTCTGTGCTTGCACTGAAGACTGCTCAGTGTGTTATCCACTGACATCCCTGCAGTTTGTAATGCAATTTTCTCCTCTCCCAGCTGGCCCAGTCTGTAATTGATCTGAACAACCAAATGCAGCAGAAGGACAAAGAGATGCAGATGAATGAAGCCAAGTGAGTAAGAACTGTTTTGTCTGTGACCAGACTTCTGGTGGAGTTCTTTAATGGAGTTGTAATATTCTCTAGGAGTCTTAGCCCGGGGCTAAAAATGCCTTTGTGAGGCATTGTGCAAATATCACAAAGAAGATGGCACAGGTCCCAAAGGAGATCCTCATGGTTTTTTATGTTTGTTGCCATTCCAGGATTGCAGAGTGTTTGCAAAAGATTTCTGAACTGGAAACAGAGTGCCAGGAATTGCGTAGCAAACTGCAAGATCTTGAGCGGGCGAATCAGACACTGAAAGATGAATATGATGCTCTCCAGATCACCTTCAATGCCTTGGAGGAGAAGCTAAGGAAAACTACTGAAGACAACCAGGAGCTGGTCTCACGTTGGATGGCAGAGAAAGCACAAGAAGCCAATCGTTTGAATGCAGAAAATGAAAAGGATTCAAGGTGAGATCCGTGACCTCTGTTTGATAAAACTGATATATTTTTCAGTTATGAGTGCATAGGATAAAACCAGATTTAGTTTTGACCTCTGAAATCTCTATTCTTGCACAACATGGTGAGAGTCCAGAACTTTCTTTCTTTTTCCAGCCAACACAGACTGACACTTCATGAAAACATTCCAGCCTTTTAAATGAATAAAACATGTTCTTTGTTTCTTCAGCAACATTTAACTGTGTGCTGAAGACCATAAATCACATGGAAACTGTGGGGTTTCGCTGGTATTAGATTTGGACTTACCTTGTTCATGTTGCATCTTACACTGCTTCTAGTTTTATCCTTTTTTTACTTGACTGACTTCAGTGTTTTTTGCATTCCTCTTGAATGAGCATCTGCCATGTGACTGAGCTATGTAAAACCTATTGCAAAAGTAGTTTATATGGCTTTTTTCCCTTGCAAAATAATTTTTCTTCTGAATTGTTTCAGCTTACTTGCCAGCTAATGATACCTGGAGACTGACCTATACTACTCGTCTACAGGAGCTGGCAGTTTTGTATTAGATTCACTAACATAGTCATTATTTTGGCGATTTCTTGCCCTCCAAGCTAATGCATAATTCATATGGATGGTAAAGGGTCATAGGTTCACTTTGCCTCACTGCCTCGCTTGAGTGATCTTGTTCTTTGCTACTCACAGTAAGAAAACTGCCTCTCCTGCTTGGAGTATCTTGAAAAGCAGGATAAAATTAGAGCGGGGGACTGATTGTATTTTTTTTTTTTTAAATCTTGTGAAGCCCATCAAAACTTGCAGGGTAGCCTTTGGAATGGAATTAAGGAAATGTTGTTGTTTTTCTTTTTTATTAACCTTGGGTTCTCTTTCTTAGGAGACGCCAGGCCAGGCTGCAGAAGGAGCTGGCAGAAGCTGCCAAAGAGCCCTTGCCTGTTGAACCGTAAGCAGCCTTGATTTATGGAGTCTCTTTTCATCAGTTTATGCCTCAGGTTTATGCAGATGCATGATAAATGGTATCTTTGTTATTCCTAAATTTGGTGATGTAGAGGAGTGTTTGAACTTGTTGTGTAAAGTCAGAAATGTGCAGTAACTCTCTCTACCTGAACTGACAGAAGAAGGAGCTCTTCTAGGACTGAAAATAGATGCTTGGACTGAAAGTCCCAGGAGTGGTTCATATGGTCAGTTGGTGTTGTTATAACAAATGTTTTTATGCTGGAATACGTGCCTTTGGTCTCTAAGATAGTTTTTCACGAAGCAGTGAAGTCATGAAACAATTACCCTGGAGATGCCTGGATTTTAAAATGTTAGACGACAAACATGCCTCAAGGATTTTCTGTGGGAACAGGTACTGAGTCAATTAACCTGGGTGAAAATGCATGGCTTCCATACTGGCAGGAATTTATTGTCTAAGGGAAAAACGGTGGAGTACTTCACCTGGTAAGCTGCTGAGAATCCCTCTAGCCCTTGTTCTTGCCCTGCTGTTTGTCTCTGGGTGGTGTTGGATCAGGCGGCTGAAGTGGGCAGTGGGAGCTTTGGGTGCTCTGAGCTGGGCTGATCAGGGTGTTTGTGTTTGCCTGGTCCAGGACAGCTCCATCTGATGCTCTGTTCCTGGGCCCTGCTGGGTGGTGCCAGAGCTGCCTGCAGGCTTTTTCTGGAGATCTTTCCTCTTCCTGTTCACATCAGAGCCACACTGAGTGCTGTGCTGCAAGCCCTTGCGAAGGACAGAAGCAGTGCATCCCTCTATAAGGGGGGCTGTGCAAAAGGCTGGGAGCGGGAGGAAGGGCATTTGGAAAGTGAGCATGAGACACCCTGTAGCATAATTGCTTCTGGATACTACTCAAACTCTGCTTCAGAGATGGCTTTGATTTCTTCTTTAGGATTTTATAATTTGAGAGGGTTTGTGTTGTGTAAACGTGCTGCTTACTGAAGGGAAAAAGTGCACCGTTTCAGGGGGTGTGCCCTGGTGTTTATATTTACTTAAAAATACACTGTTAACATGGAAAGTTCTTTTGCTACACATAGTATTAATAGTAGAAACTTCAGATTTTTAAAAATAAATTTTGGCAGAACTTGATAGTATTTTATTGAAACACCAGCCTAATACATTCAATCAGAGAATATATTTTACATAGTCTGTATGTGTACTCTCCTCCAAAATCTTAGAATTGAAAGTGCCGTATATTCTGAAATGAGGGATTGCAAATGGTTTTGTCCTTTTAAATGCTTTTGCAGCTGAGTGTTACTTGATGGCACATATTGGTTAAATGCTGAATTTAAACTTCAGTCAAATGGCATTAGTTTAGTAAAGTGGGTTTAAAAATAGTTTGTCCTGCAAAATCAGCAGTGGAGGAAAAATCATCACTGAAGGAAAAAATAGTACATGGGTATTCCCCCATGGGTCAAAGCCCATGGTGACTAATGGGGGAAAATCTTCAGCACTAGCTGAGTAATTTAACTGCATTAATTTATTGTACATGAGTTGGAACCTCACACTTGTGTTCAGTTGACCACTAACGCTTTAATGGAGTGAACAAAAACAGCTCTCACACTTACTGGTGCAGCACCTGAAGTACAAGAGTGTAGAAAGTATCAGGGTGTCTGTGGTGTAGGTGAAGCAGGAAAATTCAGTCAACCTCTTGTGCTTTTTTTAACACTTGCTTGTTTTGAAACGGCAAAAATGGTGCTGATATCACCTATACATGGGGGTGCAGTAACTCAAGGTTTTGTTCTTCTGTAACTGTTGCAGTTACAAATATCATTCACTGTGTAGGGAAGTCTCGCTCAGGTGTGGTGGGTTGTTAACAGTGCTGTGTATAGTCAGTGCTACGGGCTGAAATAGCATGCCTGTAGTAAAGACAATCTGAAAAAGAGGTCTGAAAACAGAAGTGGGGATGTGGAAATCCAGCCCTGCTGCCAGTGAAGTGGAATTGGCAGCTGGAAAGAAAAAACCTGAAATTTAGTTGCTGTCTGTATCTGTTTTCAGACACTGTGTGCTGAGTTACATCTCTGGCAGTGGCAGTAGGGTCAGTGTGTGTTATCTGGATCTACCTGTGTGTTGCTACAGCTCCACAAACCTGGGTTGCTCTGGGCATGGACACTTGACAGGCCCAGGAACAGTGCTATCCTGTCAGTTCCTGCTGTCAGTGGCTGATTGAAAAGGAGGTGTTTTCTCTCACTCCAGCAGGGATGATGATATCGAAGTGCTTGCAGATGAAACCTCTGACACAGCTGAGGAAACCTCTCCGGTGCGAGCTGTCAGCCGGACGTCCAGGTTTGTGACCAAGAGATGCTTGTAGCATGTCACTGAGGAGGTACAGGGGGCAGAGTAGAGCTGGGACAATATTGGGAATGCAGCTTAGGTTTCTAGTTGCTTTTAAGTGGAACACAGATTAGTGCTACTACCAGAGCAGTAGGAAACTCATGTGCTGTGTTCTCTGTTTCTATGCCTTAGATGTGCTGGTTTTCCATTGCTGTTTTAACTAAAGTGCCCTAGTGCCTGACAAATCTTTGTTTAATTTTTAAAACATTAAAAGAAATTAAAACTATATAGTTAATAACGGGTATTACACTGCCTGTTGTTTTATACCTCCATTACTGTACAAGATATCAATGTGACTTTGCAAATTGCTAGGTTTATCTGAAATGCTGAAAATAATCTCCACCTAGATTAAATGCATCTTGTTCTTTCTCTAAAATATCAGTGAGTGGAAAGTAAGAGGTAATTATGTGAGATCATAGATTAATTTGGTTGAAACTTCAGACTTGGCAGACTGTTCTATCTAAACCCAGGAATTCACGGGGTGAGGTTGAGGGACATTGAAGAAACTTCACCCACAGAATGTGTCTGAGTTGTAGTTACTGATGACTTTTGCACTGATGCCTGCCTTGGTGTTCTCTTGTCTCTGGGCTGGGTCTGAGGGGAGGGAGTCTTTCCAGAGACATATTGCTATGAAATGTGTTTGTATTGATCTTTGTGTGGAGAAGCTATTCACAAGGTTTAAACCTGTCCTCCCCTCCTTCAGTAAGCGACTCTCCCAGCCAGCTGGAGGCCTTCTGGACTCTATCAGTAATATCTTTGGGTAGGTTAGAACACTTTCACCTCCTTGTTTTGTTTATTGGTTTCAATGTACACCAAAATCTTGGTGATGCAGGGAACGCGAACAAATATTTTCAGCCTTCCTTCTAGCTTCTGCCTTTCTTTTTTTTTCTTTTTTGTTCTCCTCAACTTCCTGTTTCTTCCATCTTGCCGTGTGCTGACCTCTGACCTTTCCCTCCAGTCTGTCTGAGTCTCCCCTTTTGGGACATCAGTCTTCTGATACTGCCAGGTGAAAACATTATCCGCTCTTAGTCCAGCATGTGATTGTATTCCATTGAAGTAACGTGGAACGCAGCTGCATTGTGCTCATTAGATTCTGCAGTTGATAACTCTGGTTAGAAGCTGTCTACAGTGAGAGGCAATGAGCCCCTCTTTGTGGAGAGATTACATGGGGTTTGCTCTTACTTTCCACTGCACTTTGCTCATTTAGTAGGGTTATTTAAAATAAGTCATTGGGTTCTGTGCTTAGTATCCAGAGTGGAGCCAGTCCTTCTAAGCTAAGCTCTGCAGTAGGTGGATGTCTTTGCTTAAATGGAGCAGCCCAAGCTTTGGAGCAGAGCATTTTGTTGCCTGGGATGTAGTGCTGAAATGGTGTTGAGTCTTCCTAGACATAATGATGGAGCTGCAGCCAGTCCCATGTTTCTCTTCCTATTGAAAACATTAAAACACTGCTCCAAAATGAGGTCAGTAATCAGTTCAGGTAACTTATGTGGTGAACTGTGAAATATCTAAAGCCACGAGTGACTATAGTGTTACATGATAAATGTAATTTTTGAAAGATGGGATTAAAAAAATGACGTTAAAAGCACCTTCGCCCATTTTTTACTTTTTGTACAGAGTAGTTAATTGACAGGTGTGGATCAGGATGAACTCAAGAGAAACAGTGTTCATTTCTCATTTTAAAATGTTTCTGCTTTGTTTCATCTCAGGAGGCGTTCTGTGTCCTCATTCCCTGCACCCCAGGATAATGCAGAGCCACATCCAGGTGCCAGTAAAGAAGTGAGAGTGCCCACTACTGCCATATGTGTCTTTGTGAGTACAGAAGGAATTCTCTGCTCTGCCATTCTTTGTTCTGGTTTTGGAGGAAGAGAATCCTCTGCGGGAACTGATATCCTGAGACTCTCACTACTAGCACTGCCAAACAGGAAGGAATTCTTTGTTTGGTAGAAGCATTCATTCCATTTAATTCTTAGCCCATGTGTTTCTCAGAGCCAGTGTGCTCGATGTCTGTCTTACTGAGGTCGATGATGACAAAGAAGTTTTCTGAGGGCACAGGAAAATTCCACCCTATTACCCTCTTGGCTCCCAGCAGTCCCTATTCTATCACGCCATAGCAGAGCTGTGATTGAGGAAGAGACTGCTGACAGTTTGGGATTAATTCAGTTCCAGTTCTCCACAGTAAAGGGAGTTGTGGCACCAAATGTAATCCAACAAATCCAGTGATTTGGTCATCATGGTGATGGGGTGTCCTCAATTGCTGTGCATGATCAAAGGTTTTCAAGCTGAGACCTCCTTTATGTGTTCTTTGGCCTTGCAAAGCCAGACTTAAGTTTCTGTGCAGGGCATTGTCTTGTGACTGAAAAGAAGTCTTGTAACGCAGCTGCTTGTTTGAAGCATGCCTCTGAAGCTTTCTTGGGCGCTCCAGAGCTGGATGTGGATTTTCCATGGATATTGAGAAACGAATTTTCTTCATCCAGAATATCAGTGTGGCTCACTGCAGCAGGGAAGCGTGTGTATTCTTGCCTGCTCTGTTACCATATTCTGTAGTGGAAGTTGTGGATGGAGGGAGTAGCAGTGTCACCTCATGTGAGAATAGGGTCATGACTGAAATGGCAGTGGGAGCTGGCTTGAATAGGGGCCATCAGGGTGTTAGGCTTTAGCTCCAGAGTTTTGAGCCCAGGTGGAGGGTCAAGACATGTCTAGGTCTGGCAGAGCATTCCAGGAATTAATGCAAGGGCTCTGTGGCAGAGGTTTGGCAAATGCAGGGAGCAGACTGGCTCACCTTTGGAGAGGCAAGTAGGAGATGGAAAAGGTAGTCACTTCAGGGATCATTCCCATGTGTAGCTTCTAGGCAAGACCTTTCACCAGTTTTGTTGTGAATGGCTCCTCTGCGTTTGCAGAAAGATCAGATTTGAGATGTGATTAGCCGTAAATATGAGCTGACAGACCACATTCTGTAAAAGTACAAGTTTCCAGGAAAGCTGGTTTTGAAAGAGCAGTTACTGAAAATACTTCAAAAATAATTAAGGTTGTGGTGGTAATAATTGTGTAGATAAGTTGTGTAAAGCTGTGAAATGAATAGAGGAATAAAAAAGGAATGAATCTTAAAACTCATGGGTTTTAAAAGTTCAAGAATTCAGAACATTAAGCTGTGAGAAGCTGGGGTGTTGGGGAGTCAGTGCATCTGCAGAGAGGAGGTACAGCTTAAGGCCAGGGCAAGCAGGTGCTGTCACACTTGTACTGTATAATCACCAACACAGCCACTGAGTGCAGTGCAGCTGCTGTACTGTTTCTAGCAGACCTGCTTAACTCAAGCCTGACTTGATTGTTCCGTGGTTGCATGAACTGATTGGATGATGTCCCATGGCTCTCTCTAGATGGAGGAATGAAAAGTTCCTTTCCTTCTACAGCACATCACCTGTTACTGTTTTTTGTCCTGTCCTTTCCCTTTTTTTTTTTTTCCCTCTGGTGTGACTTAAAAGCCTAAGCTTAGGAAGCATTGTAAGGCTTTTAGTAGTTTGTTATTGCTGCTGAGTCCTTGCTCCTGTTTTTATTGATGTGCCTTTGTTTTTTCTTCGGATAAGGATCAGCCTTTTTGCTGTCTGTGCACCACCAGGCACAGCAGAGTTTCAGTCTGTGGCTTTATTTCCTAGAAAGAAGCACAGCTGTGATTCTGTGTAGCCTTTAAGTTCTGTATCTTTCTGATCTGTGGGTTATGGATGTGTGCTAATTCCATTGTGGGTGGCTGTTCTGTTCCTTCCCCTGCTCAGGATGCACATGATGGGGAGGTGAATGCGGTGCAGTTCAGCCCTGGCTCTCGGTTACTAGCTACAGGAGGCATGGACCGGAGGGTCAAGCTTTGGGAAGTCTTGGGAGGTAAACCTTTTTGTTTTAGGGTATGGTGGGATGCTAAATGAACTCCTATTATGGGTCACTTTGTGTCAACTTATGTTCTAATCCATTGCTCAAGTGTTTGTTTATCTTTCTCTGTGCAGATAGGTGTGAGCCCAAAGGGTCCCTCTCTGGCAGTAATGCTGGGATTACAAGCATAGAATTTGATAGTGCTGTGAGTATCTGTGCAATATCCACTGTTCGTAACTGGGAATAAATTAAGGGAATTATGTTGTTCTCTACTATTGTTTCCATTCTAATTGAAAAGTTACCTAAGGAAAAAAACATTAAAGTAGCTGAAAGTAGTTAAAATTTAACAAAAGATCTTTATTTAATAACACGCAGTCTGTAATTCTGATCCTTGCTTTACAATTCAGATGATGACATGCAGCTCAGGCATTGGCTGTTAGGGATTTTTGTTTAAAGTAAGAAATTAGCTTTCCACTGAATCTGGCATAACAGAAGACACAAATACACTGAGGCTTTATTTCTGTGAAGTTTTTTTTCTGTAAGTGCTTTACTGAGGTCTATGATGAATAGTAAAAGGTCTGATTATCCCAAGACTTGCAGTTCCATGCCCGCTTCTCCCAGCAGTTTCTCCCCAGCCACAGCACAGCAATGGTGTGGCTGGCAGAGTGTTTGCTGACAGTGTGAGATGTGCTCAGGTCATGTTCACCTGGAGCAGCGGAGACATGACTGGGATCAGCATCCAACAGTCTTGCTTCAAGGAGTTTGGGTCTTGGATTGGTCTAACTGGACGTGTGATCTGACTTTTCTGCTGAGACCTCTTCCATAGCACAAAGCTGATACAATTTATGCCATTTGGTGATTCTGTGTGCTAAATTCTGATACACACTCAAGAGGATCCTTCTTTCAGACACTGACCAGCTCGTTAGAGATGTGCTGTTAATCTGCAGGAGAAACTAGTCCTGAAGTTTGGCAAGTTGTTTGAGCACATTTGCAGTGAGAATTGCCTGGGTGAGATGCCAAAGGATTAGAAGCATTCAGGAAAGTCTTTTGTGATGGACAGGAGTGCAAGCATAAATTTTGTGGTGGCCATTTTCCATCATGGGTGACTGGTGGGAGCCCTAAGCCTAAAGCCATGAACAAGTTGGTTTCTCTCTCCTCAGGCAGATTTCTTTTTTGAAACCTTAGCTTAAAATGCTTGAATTTTATTGAAAATGGCAAGAATCAGGCTAATTCCACTCTGAGACCTTTCGAAGCAGTGGGTGTAGATGATGCAGGGCTTTTTTCCTTTGGAAAAAAAAGAGGGAACAACTCCACAACAGATGAGGGTAAACTAGAATGCATTTTCTCAATGTGGCCAAAGGGAAAGATGAATGTCCTTTTTCTGGTCTGGTTATTGTTATAATTGGTATACATTATTCTTGTTAGAATCTGTAGCCATGATACTACGAAACCTCCCATTTTGGTGAGAAGCAGGTGCCAAATAGCATTAATATGGTTTTAATGTTTTACTGGAAATATTTGAATTTGGTTTGCATATCGACTGGCAGAAGGAATTTTAAAGGAGTCTTGTGTTCACAGGGTTCTTACCTCTTAGCAGCTTCAAATGACTTTGCCAGCAGAATCTGGACGGTTGATGACAATCGATTACGGGTGAGTCTTGTTAGGCAAAGCAGTGCACGGGTTGTTTCTGTCCTGTATTCCCAGTTTTGTCTAATGGGGACATGGCAGTTTTGGAAGCTGGGCATTTACAGACTCTTTTAATTTACAGACTCTTTTAATTTATAGACTCTTTACAGTTCTTTTTGTTCAGAGGTTCTTTATCTCTTGAAAGTCTTCACAGCAAGATCTAAAATACAATATTGATCTCCACACAGCCTTGCAGGAAGCTCCAGTTCCTGTCTATTTTCCCAATACAACCTCCCCCCTAGAAAATCCTTGCCACATAAAGCATGTCCACTTTTGTGTACCCCTCTGGGGAACTTTAAATGCTTCCTATGATTTATGGAGAACCACCTCAATGGTTTCAGCCATTTGTTTCAGTCTCTCAAAGGACAGGCTGCTGAAAAGGACTTTGTGGAAGACAAAGTGGGACTTTTTGTTTTGATTCAGGAGCAGCATTCTTGAAAAGGAGCCCTCTGCCTGGCTGGCCAAGGCAGCAAGCCTCAACATCATCCTCAATGTCTTTTGAAAGGTTCCCCCTTTCCTCCCGAGTACTTTGTGTTACGGTAGGACACGAAATAGAGTGACTCCATATAGCTGTCAGAAGAGAAAGAAGCTTTATTTATACAATTCAAACAGTTTCTTTTAGAACACGCTGTGTAAAAAGGTCTGTTATTGGTCCGTGGGACTGACACTTCTCTCCATTGGTTCAGCAATAGGAAACAACCCCTGGGGACAGTTGTTATGGGAAAGGGAACACTGTTTGCTGAACCTGTACTGAGAAACGGAGAGAGAGGTTTTGAAAAGGGAAAAACTGTTGACAGCTTTCCCTTGGGAAAGGAGCTAGCAATGGTTAGCAAGTTAAAATTCAGACTCAGAAATGTTGAGCCCACAACTTTGTATTCATATTCTTCTCTAACACTTGTCTCATATTTGAGACTAATCCTTTGATAGACCAAAAGAAAAGTTTCACAGCTTTCCAAGAGCTTTTTTAAATTGTCATTTCCTATGTACACTTTTCCTCAACTTTTTATTTTAGTAAGATGCTACTTTGATGTTGAAATCTTCTGACATTTCAATATTGGTTGTAACCAAGAGATGCACTGTAATTCATTGGATAGTTCTCAGTGTGGAGATGTAAAGTCTCAGGAAAGTGAAGAGTATAATTTCTTTTGCACCTTCTCCCTGGCTGCAAAACCTACTATTGGATGTAAATTACAGTGAAAACAAGTTTAGCAGACATAGATTATTCTCTACAAAAGGTTAGTTACATCTGCAAACATTCACATAATCTTCCTGTAATTCTTTGGAGTGCATTCATTGTTTGCCAAGATGAAATAGTGCTCTTTGTTTCAAGTGTGAGCACTGTGGACTTTTCATGGCTTGCACAATAAGCAGGAGGTAGTAAAGCTGAAATCACTGCAAACTTTGCCAAAACTCCCTGCTTAAATGTGGATACCTGTATGTGATGTCTGTGTTGCAAGGGCAGAAGAGAGATGCAGGGTGGAAGACAGATCCTCCTTGCTGGAGTTTGTGTTCCTTTTTTAAGGCAAGGTGGTCTCTTTGGGATGATGTTTTGTGTATCCGATTTGGGTTTTTTTCCCAAACTTCCTTTTCTTTCCATTCTGAAGGGCTTTTATTTTGTTTCCCCAAGCCCAGATTGCTTTTTGTAATTTGATACTCCGCTGAGTATTTTAAAAAATCTATCTACAAAGATTTCTGTCTTGTTTTTCATAACTCTTACTTTAGTGATTCATTGTCTGTTTTGTGATTTAGTATGTAAATGTTGAGCAGTTCTAAGTGAATGTGGTTCATGTTCTTAACCCCAAGGAGCCTCCCTCCGCACTTAAAGAAGCTGCTGTAGGGAGTTTTTCTGAAATCCCTGGTTGTCTCAGCTTTCAGGCTTTAAGATGTAATAACAGTTGAGACTTGATACCCTGTTGTGTCCTTCAGGGAAGCTCCATATGAAAGCAGAAAGGCACAGTTTCCATTTTCAGCATGCTTCAACCCCTTGTCATTGGTTTGTCCTGCGCGGCTGTGTTGCAGTTGCCATCTGCTCATGAAATGTAGGTGTACAGAGTGTTGAGGAAGGAGCTGGCAGGTTCCTGAGTAACTGGAGAAACTGCAGCAAAACATGACCTGTGTTTCCCAGCTCCAGGCTGGACTCTGATAATTAACACTCCTACTCAACAGTGATCTCTGTTTAAGTGTAATAGATGTTTTTTCTGCCAAGCAATGCAGGAGACATGCAAATTACAATTTGAGCAAGTGGAAGTACTCAGTTTGACCATGTCCGTCTCCTGTCCCCAGCACACCCTGACGGGTCACAGTGGTAAAGTTCTGTCAGCCAAGTTCTTGCTGGACAATGCACGCATTGTTTCGGGAAGTCACGACCGGACCCTCAAGCTCTGGGACCTCCGCAGCAAAGTTTGTAAGGAAGCCTAACTTCTGCCTTTCATCCATGTTTTGTGCTTCTGCTGGATGCTCCTGGCAGTCCAGTGGCAGATCAATTATTGAATCTTTTTGCCAGTATAAAAATGGAAAAAGCTAGCAGTCATCATATTTTCTGTTATTCTTTAAATAACTGAATTCTTTCTGCCTGTTACCTGGAATAAGAAATCCTGTGTGTGCAGGAAGCACTGTTAATGCTATTACATTGAAAGCAGCTGGTTTTGGGAGTGTTCTTTGTTTACCAGGCTGGGGATGGGTATTTTAGTCTTGCACTAAAAACTTGGAGCCCGGCCAGGTTTTTAACCCTGAGGTGGGTGGATGGAAGTGTCTCTTGGAAACATACTGAAAATTTCAACATCTCAAATGAAGGAATTGCTAGGATCCAGGCTTTTCTTCTTGAGAAATACCTTATTTCCTTGGTTTTTCTCCCACTGGGGGCTCTTAAACCTTCTTACACTGAGAGAGCATTTGAGATTCAAAGTTACCTTGATACCTGAACTGCAAACATAGGTCAAGGAGACAGTTTAACAGTTGTTTAACAGTAGCAAATTATAGCTGGCTAAATGTGAAGTGGAAGTGATGCGGCTGTCATTTAAATTCCCAGCAAAGGAGATTGAGAAGGGCAGAGAGGTTGAAGACTTAATCAGGATTATTTTAAGACAGTTTACCCTGTGCCAGTGCCCTGCTCTGTGTGGCCACTGTGTGAGGCGGGGAGGGAGAGGGTTTAGGGATTGTTTTCTGTCTCAATTTTCATCAGTTTGGACAATGTGAATCTTAGTGTGTCACCACTGGTTTCTCCTTTTTAGGTATAAAAACAGTGTTTGCAGGATCTAGCTGCAATGACATCGTGTGTACTGAGCAGTGTGTAATGAGTGGACATTTTGATAAGAAAATTCGTTTCTGGGACATCAGGTAAAATTATTGTAGGAGAGTTTATGGGTTTGCTGTCAGGTTAATCTGAAGTAGGGAACTCTTCCTCTGAGCCTGGCAGCTGGGAAGACTCTTAGAAAAGTTGCAAAAGGCCATTAAAGAGACTTTTGTTGCTATTCTTATGCTGTTTGGTATTATAGCATTTTTTTGTTGTGGGGTTTTTTGTGGGGGGAGGGTGGGGGGATGCCATTTCTTTTCTGAAAAGACAGCCTGCTTGCTGGTAAATACTTTTCAAGTATTTACAAGTCAGTACTTGCTGTTCCAGGGTGGGGTTGTGAGGAAAGTAGTGTCTTAACTGTTTGCTGGAAATGCTATCCACAAGGTGGGATCTAGCTTGGGAAAGAAACAAAATGTAAGAATAAACCAGTAATCCTTTTTCTTCTCTTCCACACTGGGACAAGTCAAAGTTCTGACGTACTGGTTTGGCTTCTGAACCCTAGNTTTTTCCCTCTTTCTGTCTTTAGGACTGAAAGCATCGTAAAAGAACTGGAGTTGCTTGGAAGAATCACAGCTCTGGACCTGAACCCGGAGCGAACAGAGCTTCTCACCTGTTCCCGTGATGATCTACTCAAGATCATTGATCTGCGGGTCAGTGCTGTCAAGCAGACGTTCAGGTGAGTGTATTCTTTACAACACTGTGAATTTCAGGACCTTGTGTTGTGGGTCACCCGCAGTGCTGGAGTGGTTTTCAGGATTCCTGTGAAGAGAGCAATCTCCTCACTTCTTTTTTGTACATGGCAAAGTTCTCTAGAATGTCTAAAAACAGCGAAGATCTGCTCTAATGGATCTTCTCATGTTTCTGTTTAAAGAAGGCAGCTTGGCTTAGAAGTCTGTGTTCTAAAGGAAAGAATTTCTTCAGGTGCCATTGAGAGAAGGGTATATGAGAAACATGAATTGGGATAAAAGGAGTTTCTTATGAACCATGCAGAAATCCTTAACATTGTCTTTAGTAAGTTGTCTTCTCATAAATGAGTTAACAGTTATCTGATTCTAACTTTCCAGTGCCCAGGGATTCAAATGTGGCTCTGACTGGACAAGAGTTGTGTTCAGGTAAGGTCAGATACAAACAGGATACCTGATGAACCTTTCCCCAGCTGAAGTGAGTGATTCCTGATGCTTGGCTGTACTGGTCCCCAGTTAGAGTAGAAAAACTGGGGCAGAGTTTGTAATTTGTTCAAGGTTACCTCTTGGTCAAGCCAGAGTGTATCTGTAAGTATTGATCCAGTGTCTTGGAAATGCTCTGATTTCAAAGTGCTTTCACCTCTTAGGACCAGCAGATGAGAACACATAACTCCTCAAAGCCTATTTAATGCCAAGTTGCTTGCTTAGGAAGTTGTCATTGGAGTGATGACGTGTGCTGAAAATTGCTGACTTGAAAATTGTTCTTTGCCCTCTGCACCTGGTCTGATCACACAGCCCTGATGGTAACTATGTGGCTGCTGGCTCAGCTGATGGGGCCCTCTACATTTGGAATGTGCTTACTGGGAAATTGGAGAGGACGCTTGCAAAGCATCACAGGTGAGGGAAGTGGGACAAGCAGCCTAGGGTGGGGATCTGGGTTGTGGATCTTGCTGAGCTATCAAAAAGTTGGAGTTGTACAGCTTTGCAACTTCTATTGGCATGTGAGAGTTATTAATATGCAAAGTCTTGGTGGATTGATGGCAGTATTGTCTAGATTGGTTCAGATTAGCTTTGTTATTGTTATCTTGCTAAACTGAGATATGATTCTAATAAAGTGCATTCAGTACATTTTGAAGAAATTGTACCTGCTTCAGACTTACTAAAAGCCCAAGATATCTTGAGATGTGAGAAAGTGAGGGGGTTTTTTTATTGGTAATACGTGTATTATGTGTTTCATTCCAGTGCTAAGTGCTGTTGTGGAATTCAGCTTTCTTGTAAACTTATTCTTGCCTTCCCTTCCAGTTCTTCCATCAATGCGGTTACGTGGTCCCCAGCGGGGGCCCACGTGGTCAGCGTGGACAAAGGAAACAAGGCCGTGCTGTGGGCTGAGTTTTGACTGGCAGAGAGTGAGAGGTGGTGGTGCTGGTCCGTGGCTGCACAGCATGGAGACCCGAGCCCAGATCCATGCAGAGTCAGGATATGACAAGCACACGGGCTTTGCTTTCCAGAGGGAAGTTCTAAAGCAATGGAGAAAGGAGCCTGAGTCAGAGACTTGGCACGGCCATAACTGCACCGTGGCACTCTCGGACTCAGAACGGGATTAGCTGTTGTAGATGGAGAACGCTACTTAGTCATGCCTTTACTTGCAGTATCTATGCACCACCTGGAGCTGAAGATACTAGCAGGACTCCTCACCAGACAGCTGTGCCAAATACCCTGTCACACAAATGTATCTACAGCACTTCTGAGGTGGAAACTTTGGAAAGAAGTTACTATGTATGCTGACTTAAAGCATGTCCTGTCTCCTGTGTTCTGTTCTGGTGGCCTAGTTCAGGCATGAGGTGAGAAGAAACACATCCTAGGCAGTTTGAAGTGTTGGAACAGCTTCTAAAGAGAGTCTCCCATGGCTCTGACAGCTCTGCCTTTGGGTCATCAACTCAGTTTGGATCTGTTCTGGTCCTAGCACAGGCTCTCCAGCACTGTCATGTGAACTCTGTGTATCAGTTCTTGAGGCAACCGTCTGTTCTTCAGGACTGCTGCACCCTTGTGTTGAAATGCCTTTCAACAACTTGGGCATCACAAAAGAGGTTTTTAATCTTTTTATACCACAGGCAGTTTGGTTGCTGGGTGTGAGGAGAGAGCTAAGCTTGTTGAGGTTGTTGAAGATGTGCTGCAGTGATGAGGAATGTAGTAATCCTGTGACTTCAGTCCTGGAATACAGATGTTTGGTCCCTTTTTCTGTTCATCCGTCCTGTCCTGGCGGCTGTCAGTACACAGGGGAGCAGTGGCATCAAATCCCAAATCCATTGTTTTGGTGCTGGCAATTCCAGGCCACTTGCCCCGTTTTGAGCACATGTGCAATATTCCCATTTGCGCTGGAGCCCTCTGTGGTACCGAGCGGTGTCTTAGCTCTGTCCCTGTTCTGGCACCCCAAACCATGATGTGACTGAGTGTGAGCTACCTGGCATATCTTTATCCAGCCAAACCTTTCCACATCATCTGGATCTCAAGACAAGCCACCAGCGTTTTATTGCCTTTTTATTTGCACTTTATTTTCTTCTTTCCCGATAGTGTTTTACTGTGGAGGTGTGTTCTTTGGAGGGACTGGGTTGGGGGATCTGCTCTGATAGGCTCCCTCTAACTTAGCCTTTCATTTAGACACTTTCTGCAGAGGGGAATTAGAGTATATGGGGCAAAAATTTTATTTATTCAGCTGCCCATAAGAACTTGATTGTAAATAAACCTGTGTTCTGCTTTTAAAACCCCACACTGCTCTGATTTATTTATTTGTGCATCTGTGTGTGAGATCTTGTTTGGAATGAGTGCGGAGGGGGACCTGAAATATTTTCCTGGTGACTTGTGGGATTTAGTGTAGAGGGGGAAAAAGGATATTGCTCTTAGCTTGGGGCTAGATGTCCTGCAGGTACAGCCTGGGCTTGCCCTGTCTCAATAGTCCTGCTTGAGACTGAAGGAAGTCTTGCCTCGTTGAAGAAGTGCCTCTGCCTCTGTCCTTGAAAGGTTGGTGTATTGTTAGATGTTTTAGATAAACTACTGAACTGAGGAAATCGGGATCCATATTTCAAACGCTGCTGAAAATAGGTGTCTTCTTCTGCTGTGAGACTTTGCTACCTTGTCTAGTTTTTAAGACAGGAATAGGAGTTGCACGTTTCTTTGAAAACAAAATCCCTGTTGAAGATGTTGCTCTGGTTCCAGCTTCAGACTAATGAAGCAAAGTCTTCAGCTCTTCACTGTACAGATTTCATAACTAATAGCCATCACTGGCCACCCTCCTTTTTTCATGAGAAAATAAGCTTTCATCCAGCTCATGGAGGTGAGGACTGTAGCAAAAATGAAAAGTTGGTGTTCTGAACAGTTTTGAAAGACAAGATACATTTTCTTCTGCTTGTTGCAGTGGCAGATGGTCCTTGAAAAGGCACCTGCCACAAGTCCAGGTGACCTTGGTTACTGCAGGAAAGCAGATCACGAAGTGGCAAGTCAGCGTGATGAAAGATTATTGGGAGATTAGCATAATAAAAACTGCAGGCTCTGCTGAGGAGGATCAGAATGGGTTTAGGATGTTTATAATTTAGACTGCTACACTTGTGTTTTTCTACAGCATGGACACAGATCTTAACCAAAGGGCTTTGCTAGGCCCATTGATGCTGTTAGGGAGCAGGTTAATAACAGTCATCTAGCTGAGTCCTTAAGCATTTTAGATTAAAGTTCCTTAGCACCAAGGTATGTGAGAAATTCTAGTGACCAATTCTAGCTTTTTTTCCTGTATTTTGATTACTTCTGTTGCTTTCTTTTCTGCTTCAGCCTGCAGAGGGAAGAAGAGCAAGTGCAAGTACCTACAGAGCAGAGGTGGCTGTGGCAGTTTTGCTGCCAGAGGTGGAGCTGCCCTTCAAGTGGATTTAGGGGTGTGTTGTGCATCTTTCTCTGGATTAAGGGTGCACTTGGAACATGTTAGGAGAAGCTGTAAGCTGATCCTTTCCCAGATCCCCTGAAGATGTTTGCAATGGTACATGTACCAACGGGAATGCTCATCCTCTTCTGGAGAGCTAATAAGCCTGCAGTGGCTGCAGCACAGACTTGTACAAAACCAGCTTCCTCCCTTCTGTTCTTGCACAGTGTGACTGAGTAGAACATCTCTGGGGTTTCTTCCTTACTTCCTAAGGACCTGCCTCTGCTTCTGCAGCACAGGCACGTGTAAATTTCTGTGGTTCCAGCCTGGCTGGTTTGTGTTTGTCAGAGTTGATTAGACAGAGTAGTGATAAAATTCTCCAAATAATCCACCTCGAGCTAATAAAATGTTGCTGGAACCCTGAAAGAACTGAAGAGCATTGGTTCTGTCGTTGATTTGTTTTGAGTAACTTATGTAGCCCCAGCCGCTGTATTCAGGCCAATGTCAGTGATTGTTTGTGAAAAGCAAGCTTGATCTGTGTCTGCAAGATTGCTTGAGCTGGAGGGAACTGTTAGGCTGGCAAGTGGACAGGGTATCATGTGATCCTTGTAATCAAATGAGCAGATGCTGCCAGAGGAAAGCTACAGCTGTTCCTGCAGCTCACAAGCCAAAAGTTAACACATACTGTTGTGCAAAATACCAGGGCCAAATTCACTGGTGGGGGGAAAGCTACTCTTGGAAGATTAAGGAACAGAAAAGCTGAAATTAAATTGAAATATCTGTATTTCTTAAATCCCGGATGTTGTGCTTTTTAAAGTAAATTAAGGAAGGGATTGTACAAGCTAGCAGTGCATTGTTTTGCATCAGCATGTCAGCTGGATGCTGGTGAAGCAGTAATAGATAAATTGCTTGGTGATCATGAGAATAGTGCATTGTTCGCAGTGTTTGACAGTCCAACAAAATGGCATTTTAGTGTTTTATAAACTCCCTTTTTCATAAATGGCTCTTATCTTCAGTTTCTTACCAGGCTGGGTGTCTTGCAGCCTTAGGAAGGAGGAGATAGAGCTTTAGAATAAACTGCTTTCAGTAGCTGTCCTGTGCTGCATAAGTCTGTAGTCTTTGCAAAACCTGTAGACACTGTAGACCTCATCACTGCCTACCTGAATGTCCTTAGATAATGCCTTATTGTTGCTGACTTAACCACTTCCCAGCTGAATCTTAGCCCAGAAACAATATTTGCTCTTGGAGAGGGATTAATTGTTGAAATCCTGGATGGACGCAACTGGAGACGAGCTTTCAAATCCCCTACAAATTGTCTTCCTTGTTGGTGAAGAGGGCAGTAATTCCCTCTGGTAGATGTGAAGAAGCATAGGACACAGCTGCCTTGAAAAATTCATCTTTCTTCAATAATTTAGAAGTTCCCGTTGCTGTCCGTGGAAGCTCCTGTGCCATTTGGAACACAGCAAGGTATTTAATGTTATTTGCTGGTTGTTTCTTTGAGTCTACAGCATGAGTATCATGTCTAGTCAGATGTCAGTCATGTCAGATCGTCTAGGCTTGAAAAACCTACTTAATAAAAATAGAAATGCTTATATGTGTGTGGTTGGTTTCTAATGTCTGCATTACATTTTTTCAGCTTTCCAAGAAGCCAAGTGTTTCCTTTTTCTGTGGTTTGTTGTCTGCAAATAGGCCCTAGAAACTGTTTTACTCTTGAAGCAGTTTTGAAATGGGAAAGCAAGCAGAGAAATAGAATGGGAGCAAATTGCAAGGACAGTCGTACTCCACCAGAGCTGGGGTCTGTCTAACAGAGTGCTCTCATTCCCACAGCTCTGATGGTGAGGAGTGTAAGGACAGGGTGGCATCATCCTTTCCTAATGCTCCTCTGCTTCAGAATCTTGGAGGGTTAAGGTTGCTCCTGGATCCTTGTCCAACAGCTGCCAAAAGCCTTTTTCCCTGTGAATGTGTCTAATCTTGTGATTCAATTAATATTGATGATTTCCAGAGTCACCCTGAATCTTCTGTTAACTGGGGCAGTGCTTCACCATATTTTGAATTTGCTATCTGAGCATTAATGGGATGCTATTTTATGACTTACAATAAAATGAAAAGCTAATCTCTGCTTTGTAGCACTTAGGTTTTCTGGCCTTTCCTCTCTGGATATCTCTTGTGCCCTTGTGGTGTCTCCTTTCTCTTCTTTTTTCTTCTTTTTTCCACTGCTTCTCTTATTTTCTCCCATTCTTTCCTCCCCCTCCCCCTTTTTCTCTCCCTCCTTATTTTTCTCCTCCTGAAGAATTTTTATCCATATGTTTTCTACCTCTCAGGTGCAAGCTGTTCCCTACCTCTAAGTATAATTGTTGCCTTTCTGGGCAGGTGGCTGGACTGTTCTATCTTTACGGTCCATTCTGGTTTGAGCTCAGTGCTACTCTTCCCATAATGGATTGCACTGGGTTCTGGTTGAGGAAAATGCAGCAGGACAGATGAGTTCTCGTTTGGGGGCTGGTCTGACTCCTTAGCAGCACAAACCACCTTTGTAGCTTTTAGACAGAGCCACCATTTGGATGTGTGAGGAGTTCTGAAGCAGCACAGGAGTACAGTGCTTTACCTACTGCTTTTATCTCATCCGCCTATTTTTCCCAGGCATCTGTGGCAGGACATTTTGGGACAGAAAAGCTTCATTCACCCACAGTCACATCCCTGTCTTTGACCATGAGCTGCCCTGAGTCTCAAAAGACCAAGATTGGTGGGAAGAATGCTGATTCTCCTCAAAAACAAGTTATCTTCAGAAAAAGCACCCGTGACAAAGCTGTGAGTATAATAATGGGCTTATTTAGGTTTGAGTTTTACCTGTAGTCAGACTGGAGACTTATTAGAAAGCCCTTTCCTGTCCCCTTTATTTTTTTCTGAAAAAGGACCATGAGCCATATTACCACTAATTTTAAGGAGATGATTTAAACAGTTTTTAGGGCAAACTTTTCATGTGTTGTAATACAAGAGGAAGGCAGCTCACCTTACTCTCCTCCTGGGTTGTACTTCTGCTGGTAAATGTTTAAAACAAAGCTGATTCATTGTCTTTCCAACCTGACAGCACCAAAAATCTTTAAGTCTACAATTCTTTGCTCCATGCACAAATATTTGTGTTGTACCTTTGGGAGTTGGTCTAGATCAGGTCTTCAGTTCTGATGTCCTGAAGCATGTGAATAATCCTGTTGAGTCTGGTGGGGGTTGCATGTTTGCTGGAAAAAAATAAATATTCCATTTTAAATTGAATTGTTCTGATCTCTGCAAGATTTATAGCTCTCTGATGTGTGTGTCTCCCTTCCCTCAACAACCACCAACATTTTATAGTTCAACTGTGGTCATCTCCCCACAGCTGACCATCTACTTGGGAAAGAGGGACTTCATTGACAACATAGAGAATGTGGAACCTGTAGGTAAGTCCACAAGGTTTTGTGCTGCTCTTCCTGCTCTCAACCCTGCTTATCTTCTGTTAATCTTGATTTTTTTTCCTTTCTTTCAGATGGTGTTGTATTGGTGGATCCTGCTATTATCAAGGGGAAAAAAGGTTTGAGGTTTTATGCAATTTGTCTCAGAAATTGTTTGTCTTTCTGAGTGAGATGCTAAGGTTTTTATTCTTTTAAGGGTACAAATGTAACTCTCTTCCCCAGTGAATGGGCTTCTTATCAATGCAAGTGTCTGTTGTTACACATGGGATGAGTACTCACTGAGCTATGCAAGTTGAAATGAGTTTCCACATCTCCCTGAGGCAGGAGATGTCCTCATCCCAGCCTGGCTTCACTGCTGTCCTGCTGCATGTTTCCCCTGTCCTGTGCTTCTCCTCAGTGTTTGTGTCCCTGACCTGCGCGTTCCGCTACGGCCAGGAGGACATCGATGTGATCGGCCTCACCTTCCGCCGGGACCTGTTCTTCTCCAGGGTCCAGGTGTACCCGCCTGCTGACAAGCCCGAGTCTCTCACCCTCTTGCAGGAATCTCTGCTAAAGAAGCTGGGCAAAAATGCTTATCCCTTTTTCTTTACAGTAGGTATCTCAGGAGAGCCTCTGATTCTCTTCTTGTCTGTACTTACCAGGCTGTTGAGACCATGTGATAGACTGAAGATGGGAATTGATAGTGAATTAATGTCCCGCAAGTTCCGATTTTGAGTCACAAGGTGGTGTTACCAATGTTTCTTTTTCCTTCTTGCAATCCTGAGAGGTAAAGTGCAAGAAGATCCTAACTGTGCAGTGATCACAGCACTGTGAGAAGTGTTTTCTTAAAAATGGCAAGGGAATTTGCAATGGCTTTATCCTAGCAACAGTCCCATATATCCTTGCCTTCCCATTCCTGAGGGGCGGGAATACCTTTTACCCTTTCCCCAGTGCCAAATCCTTTTCTTTTAAAACCTTTGTGGATCAAATAAGGAGATGAAAAGGTCTTTACCAGATGTTGTCAGCAAATGACAGCTGACTGCCAAATTCTAACAGGAAGTCCTTCCAATACTGTCAGTCACATGTCTGTCTTAGTGTTCCTGAAGCAGATTCACATCGTGCATGGACTACTTTTTTCCTTCTTGACTTCTAAAGTATTTTTGAAAGAGAGAGATTAGTTCATACAAGGCAAGTATACTAGCCAGAATTCTAAAGAGTTACTGCATTACAGTAAGTGACCCCTTGTTGTCAGGACTGCTTTTGTGAGCAGTATGTTACCTGAAACGTCTGTGTACTATTGATTTTGAGGCATTTCCTCTTCCTCCCACAGTTTCCAGATTACCTGCCTTGCTCAGTCTGTCTGCAGCCTGCACCTCGTGATGTTGACAAGGTGAGGCCAGAGGGACACTTGTGCTTATCATGGTTAAGGAAAGTCAGATGGAAAAAATCATGTGGATTTTTTTAGCTTCAGAGTAGGAGAGGGTGGTACTGATTTTACTGTGCTGTGCCATGAATGTCAAGAACTAAGGGCCACAAGCATGTGTCACAGAATCAGAGTTGAAATCCTCAAAATAAGAAAGGGAATCCAAGCAAATAGTAGCAAGACTACAAAATCGGCAGTGCTGTAGCTTCTTTAAGACTATCACATGATTTGTGGGTTGGCTGCACATAAATGATTGTGGCTGTGAGGCTACATGAAAGAAAAGGAGACTGAGTGCCTAAAATCTCACAGATTGTTATAAATAAATAACATGTCTTAAGACCTGCCCTGAATTAAATGCAGAGGAGAGCTGGCTTGCACTTACCTGTAAAGAGAACAAAACCCCTGTAATAAAAGTCACTAAATAATTTTATGTTCTGCAAGGTTTCTGATACTGTTAAAAATATTCCTTTTATACTTGACTGGATGCTTATCTGGACAGCAGAACTAGGCAATCAGCCAGGCAAAGTGGGATGAGGGTTATAGAATCTAGTGCAAAAAGAACAACCTGTGTTTTATGCCAGGGAATGACATTCTAGCAACAATGTCTCTGTAGAGAATTACCTGGGACTCACACGGGTGCCCCATGATGCTATAAACCTGTTAAAGCAAAGGTTAGCTTGGCGTGATCACTCCCACTCCTTAGATGCTGGTTTTGGCATTACAAAGCCAACTCAGAAATTCAGTTCAGAAACCCAGGGTGGGCCTGAGAGCGTGGCACACTGGTCAGTCTTATGATGTGACCTTTCCAGCACTGGTCTCACAGGAAGCCTTTCAGGAGCAAGGATGTCATCTTTCAGAGGCTTGGGATTAAACCTCCTTTATCAGAAGCACTGTAGAGCAACAGGTGGGTGTGCCAACACCAGTTGTCAGGGATGTCTGTGACAGTGGTGGATGGCCAGGATAATTTGCAGCTGGCAGGAGTCTGCCGATTTCTGGTGTGCATAAAGATACTGAAACATCCGCAGATGTTCCTGTCGTCTCGTCCTGATTTCACGGCTGTCCTCTCTCTCTCTCTCTCTGGCAGACTTGTGGGGTGGACTTCGAGGTGAAAGCTTTCTCAACAGAAAACGTGGAAGAGAGAATTCATAGGAGGTAATAGGATATGTCTCTCTTCAGCTTTGCCTTAAAGGGGATGGGTGGTCCAGTGGTGCACCCTGGTTGGTTATTCAGCTTTGCCCCACCTTGTCAGTGACTTCTCGGGTGTGAGCACATGGGAATGCAGAGCTCCTGCTCTGCCAAGCACCAGGTGTCACCGTGTTGTCCTCTGCTGCTTCCCAGGAACTCTGCACGTCTGCTGATCCGTAAGGTGCAGTATGCTCCGGAGAAGCCAGGACCCAAGCCTTGTGCAGAGACCACCTGGCAGTTCTTCATGTCCAACAAGCCCCTGCACCTGAAAGCTTGCCTCAGTAAAGAGGTGAGGGCGTTTGCCCTGGGCCTGGGGGCATTGTGGTATCTGCAGGCCAATGGGCATTTTGCTGCTTTCTCAGCTGAGACTGACTTGTCCCAGTGCTCAAGGGCTCTAATGTAATTTCTGTCAGTGGCTACTGCTAGGTGTGGCTGAAACCCTGTTACCAAACACATTTGAAGTCATTGAAGGAAGGGTCATTAATCTCTGGGAGGGGTCATCTTACCCTTTCTGGCCTCTGTGAGGAGTAATCAGGGGGAACTAGAGGGGTTTAGGGCTCGGAAGAAGTCTCCTGGCTGAATTTCTGAGCATCACATTCCTTCTAGGTATACTACCATGGTGAGCCCATTCCAGTCACTGTCATCATCAACAACAGCACAGAGAAAACAGTGAAGAAGATCAAAGTCCAGGGTATGTTTTTACTGTTGCTTGGGATTCTTTGAGTGCAATAGGACTGAAAGAGAGACAGAATTTAGTGCTTGTAATAGTTTAAGAAGGCAGTTGGGGATATCAGGAATTTGTCCCTCCCTCTGTGTGTTGCTGTTTCTTTGCTGTTCATCAAGTGAAGTGTTGTAGCTTTTTTCCTGATTCTTGTGGTTACTTGTGTGTGTTAGTTTCAGGCACCAGATTGGCCCCCCTAGAAAAAGGGTCTGGCTCCTGCAGTGGGCAATGCAGGTGTGGGGAAAGTGGAAAATCCACCCTTTTTGGGAGGTCACTGGGAGGGGCTCACTGTCAGTGTGATGCCCCTGTAACTGTGAATGTGCCTAGATCACACACAGCTTTGCCTGGCATTCCAGAAACCTGTGGCAGTGTGAGAAACAGCCACTCTGCCAGCAACAGTGTCATTCCTCCTGAGGAAGCTGAGGGCAGGGACTGAGCTTCATTGCTGTGCCAGTGTTGTTTTCATCCCACAGGCTGCAGAGCTAGGGAAGACAGTCTGAAAGACAAAGGATGGGAAAGAGAAAAGAAGGCAGGGAAGGAACAAAATGGCTGAGGTTCCTACAGAACTATAGCAGAGAAAGCTGTTTCAGTACCAGTCTAGCACTCTGATTCTCAAATATTTTTAGGCTCTTTTTTATGCCTCTGTTAGGCTTAGAAAGACCTTGTTGGTCCCAGATTCTCTCCTTTTCAGTGTTTCAGTCAGAATTACCCTGGGATTTTTGTGTAGGATTGGAGAATATAAGGCATTTGTTACCACAGGCTCTGTGCTGATGCTGTCTCCTCAATGCACATGCATGGGCTGTAGGCATACAAGAGATATCAGGACCAGAGATAAGAGCAGACCCAAATAGAGAAGGAAGAGGGGCAGGCATCTTTATAATAGGAAGGGAGCATCCCAAGAGAAACTGTGCGTTACTGACTTTGTTGTCTCCAAATCAAGGGCAGGTGCCTTTCAGGGAAGACAGACTTTGGCCACAGGCATGCTGTTGGTTTCTGTCCAGATCAGGCTATCTGACCTGGTGGTCCCTTCAGGCTCTATATGGATGGGTTTTCTGCTGTCTTCACCATGTTTCCCATTCCTGGGATTTGGGGTGGGGACAACTGTGTTGTTGGTGGTGTGTGCACACCTGAGTGCCCACTTTCTCCTTTCTCCCTCAGTGGAGCAGGTGGCCAACGTCGTGCTGTACTCTAGTGACTTCTACACCAAAGTGGTGGCTGCTGAGGAAGTACAGTGAGTGAATGCTCCTGCTCCTTCACACCCTTTTAATTACCCTCTACATCAGTAATGAGAGGCTCTCATAATTACAGTCTGGCAGTCTCCTGCTGTTACAGTGCTCTTACCTCGTGTGTGCCACACCACTCTCTAGATGCAGCTGGTCCCCTTTTCAAAGAGCAGCAGAGATCCTCAGTTTTTTTCAGGGAACAGGGGTGCTGCAGAAGAGGTTTGAAGAGTAAGTAACTGCTAGACAGGCTTAGTGGTGGCGGTGGAAGGTTCCCAGTTGCTGGAAATCTTTAAATAGAGATACAACAATTTTCTGAAATGCTGCTGTTTGAGTGGAAGTCATGGACACTCTTGCTTAAGCAAGAGCATTTAATTTGGTTTCTTCTGGCCTGAGAGAGCCCACAGAAACCTGAGTCTGTAGATGTTATGGGGAACCACGTGCTTTTTTTTCACTGTCCTGGGAGTGCAGCTCTGAACCTCACACTGGGAGGAAGGTTGGACAGACCCAGGTACTTTATATTTGTCTGGTGTTCTGCTCTGTAGTTTAGGGACATGTTTTTCATTCAGTATCGGTATTCTCAGCTAGGATTCATTTTGTCCACATTCAGAGCTTTGCAGCACAGAGGATGTGGCCTCAAGTTGCACCCGGGGAGGTGTAGGTTGGATATTAAGAAAAATACATGTGGCACTTGGGGACATGGTTCATTGGTGGGCCTTGGCAGTGTTGGGTCAATGGTTGGATTTGATAATCTCAAGGGGCTTTTCCAACCTAAACTATTCTATTATTCTATGGTTTTGCCCTACTTTTCTGCCTTAATGTGAAATTAAGCATCTTTTATAAGTGCTTGTTTTTCTGTGCTGATTATAAAGGGATTTTTGCTGACTAGATTAGAGGTGGACATCTGTATTGTTGACAATTGAATTTGCACAGATGATTTCCTCTCCTTTTGGGCAGCTTTGTAATCTGTTTTGAAATTATCCTAGTTGGGTGTGTAACAAACCACCATGTATTACTTCCCTTCTTATTTTCAGGGAAAAGGTGCAGCCAAACAGCAGCCTGACCAAGACACTGACACTTTTGCCCTTGCTTGCAAATAACCGGGAGACAAAGGAAATAGCTCTGGATGGAAAACTGAAGGATGAAGACACCAACTTGGCTTCTAGTACTATGTGAGTGGAGTTTTAAATGGTCCCAGGTAGTGAGGGAGTTACAGAGAGGAGGGGAGGAGGGAGGAGACGCTTCCCCCGGACTTTGTAAAGCTGTGCCTGGATGGACACATGTAGCACCATTACTAATGCCATCACCTTCATTCAGGGTGAAGGGCGATCACAGATCTGGAGAGGCGTTGGCTGCACCTGAGGCTTGCCTGCCCTCCCACTTTCGGGGTGTTCCCCTAGTCCTTGTTCCAGGTGTGTGTTGTTGCTGTAGTGCTGTGCCACCTCGCACTGCTCTCTGTTTTCTCTGGCAGCATTAAGGATGGAATAGACAAGACAGTGATGGGGATTCTGGTTTCCTACAAGATCAAAGTGAAGCTCACTGTTCCAGGGTAAGTATAACACACTTTTTGCTACATCTGCCTGGAGTTAAGGGAGGGGCGTGTGTTTATGCCATTAATGAGTGAGGAGAGACCAGAACAGTCCACCCCAAGAGAAAGGGCACATGTTATAGGATATAAGGCTCCCTATAAAGCATAAATTGCCTGGAAAACAATCTTGACCTATCCATAGAACTTGTCCTGAGCCAAACGGTTTGTATTAGTCTCCTTTAGATACCATGTCTAAAGGAGAGATAGTTGAACCATAGGAACCTCTGGTTTGCATTGCAATTTTTGTTTCAAAGCCATAACCTATTTTGTGAGAAGTGAGGTGAAACTTTGTGTGAACCTTTATGTTGGCATTGCTGTTCTCCTAGAGCAGAAGGTGAAAACATCTGCCTGAGAGCCATAAATATTGTAGCTCAGGCTCTGTACTCAGCCAGCTTTCTGGGTAGAACTCCTGTTATCAACATGAGCCAGATCCTGGATACAGTGCAAAAGAGGACAAGGATAGTGACTCTCAGTTGATGCTAGTCACCGTTTACATTTGTATTTTGTTCATCTGTCATTTGTTCTAGTATAAAAATACATCAAAGTTTTGCCTAAAGCATGATAAAATGCCTGCTTTCTTCTGTAGTCATCCATTTGCCTTTTGGCTCTTGGAAAAGGGGCCATGCCCAACACTTGGTCAGGAGCTCAAAAGCTTAGACACTTTCTCCATGGGAATGACATGAAAAAGTAAGACTGCCTTTTTAAAAAAAAGTTCAGTTACGTTTGTGGCAAGTAGAGAACAGTACATGAGGAAAGTGATTTCAGTAGTCCACCAATAAAACAGCATTTGCTGGAGCACCAGAATAGAAAGGTATTAAATATTCTTTGTTTTTCTCCTTGTTTTCTTTTGTAGCATGCTGGGAGACCTCACTTCCAGGTAAATGTCATCTTTCTTTTTAGACTATGCAATCCTAGTTGTTAGTTAATCTTTTTATTCTCTTTTTTATTGCCATTCCCACCTCCCTAAAAAAAATTACCTGTCCCTTAAGCTGTTAGAAGCAAGTAGTTTGTGGTTCTGCTGTGAAAATGAAGCTATTACAAAAATATCTTTTGATATTTATATACATGCAAGTACATTCAGTACACAATAAACCCAGTCTGTGAAAGTGGATATGCCTGGGATATTTGTGGAGAAATTGGAGCTTAACTTTTTTTGAGAGGAAAATTATTATAAAAATATGAAAGAATGGGTAAAGCTGGAGCTGAGGGCTCAGGCTGGCCTAAGGAGGAAGGAGGCTGAACCAGGCATGCGGATCTGATGCATTCTTTCTTCTCCCTAAAGTGAAGTGGGCACAGAGCTGCCATTTCGTCTCATGCACCCCAAACCCGAGGAAAAGAACCCAGCAGGTCAGTTACACCTGGTTTTTGCCTTTGTTCATTAACAGGCTCTGGTGAGATCTCACTATTGTAAGGCTTAGAGTGGTTTGTGCTACAGGAAGCCTTCAGATTCTCCAAGGCTGCAGTATGGGGCTGTTCTGTGTGTTTGTGTGTCTATATAGACGTGTGTGTGTGTGTATATTTGTATCAACCTCCAGGCACTAAATAACAGAGTGCAGGGGATGCAAAGATGGGAGAAAATGAAAAAGATGTTCCCTTTCATTTTTCATGTATAGAATCACAGCTCAGAGAACAGGAGTTTGAGGAAGGTCTGCACAGTTAAATCTCATGACTGCAGTGCAAAATATCCTACATAAAGCTGTCAGCAATTCCTAGCCAGATTGCTATATAAGTAAGAAAGAAAAAATCTGACACAGAAAACCTAACTCACATGAGCATTATACAAAGCCAAATACTTGTAAGCAAAGTGAAGAGGTGATAAAACTACTGATGATTCTTGAGTCTGTTATCCTGATGTGGCATTTGCCATGGTGTTTGTGATGTGGCCTTCTTCTTCAGTGGTTATCCAAGGCAAACATCTTTTCAATGTTAGGTCTCTATGTGGAAGTGAAGGAACTCTATACCAGTTAAGGAGCAAGCCTTACCCAGGCATCTTGAGGCTTGGGATCAGATGCCACAACAACAGGCTGTCACAACAGGCATCCTCCCACTTCCCAGGCCCTGGCTGGCTCTGTTCGCCAGTGGTGAGCACCAGAGTTTGCGAGGTGCTCACACTAAATCAGAAGCTCCTATACAGCACCTGAAGCCTCTCCTGACCACCAGACACACCAGCCCTTTCCTGCTGGGGCCGTTGCACGTGAAGCATCTTGTCCTACCTTCTCTACTGGAACAAAGTTCAGTGGGCTTCAAACAAAAGCCATGGCTGCTTTTGTGCTCCTTTTTCTTTCTCTCTTTTTCTCTTTGTGCCCAAACTGACCTAAAGCTGCTGGTTCTAAGAATATGAAACTGCAAAGTGACAGTGGAACCTTTGAGAAGAGCTATCTTGAGATAGATGCTTTGGTCTATACTGGAAGCATTAGAAAGGGGTGATTGGAGTCCTTACTGTGTGAAATTGTTGGAGGAATCAAGTGTGAGCAATGAGAAGAGAGCTGGTGATCCACTCCACATTCAGAAGCTGTGGTTGGGAATCAGGCTTTGCTAATTATGGATGTGCTGGAGGGAGCAAAGGTCGGTTTTATCTCTCCTGTAACAGTTGCCCTACAGGAAACTCATTTTCCCTGGGATAGCCCCTGCTGTGAGCAGTGCCAGCACATTCTCTTGGCACAGAACTGGTGGGGGCTGGGGTGGCACTGGTGATCCCAGGAGTGTGGCTGGTGAGGGCCATCTAGTGCCTCTGGGTAGCTCAGGAGCTTTCACGGACACCAAGGAAAGCTTGAAAACATCTAACAAGGCTCATCCAAAGGTTTAGGCAACTGTAAAGAATTTTACATTTTTAAAGTGGAGTGATTTTTTTTTATTTGACTTTCTTGGTGTTAAAAATGCCAACACCCCCTTTTTATTACTTTATACTTCTGGCAGAAGCACTTGTAATAGGAGGAAAAATGAAAGTCAGGTAATTCTCTCTTCTAAGATCATTTCAAAGGAGGGATGATGTACTCCTTTACATAGCACACTCAAAAGGATGTGGGCAGAAGACTTTACAAGGAAAATGGAGACCTGCAGTATTTCTCAGATCGCTTCCCCCAGCACATCCTCTTACCAGAATCACAGCCCACATGTTGTTTGCATCATCAAAGTCTTTTAGGAGCTTGCTGTCAGAAGTGTCAGCTGTGCTCCATGCATTTTGTACAGATGGAAATAACAGGTTTCTTATAAACTGAAAAAAAATGCAGGTAATTTCAGGAGGTATCCCATGGGAAAGCCCTGCAAATGGTTAGCTCAGGAAAGAAATGCTTTCTCTTAAAAAAAGATGCTCTAACACAACAGAAAATTCCTCTGGAGCCTGAATAGCTGACTTGAAAACTGTGCTGGAATGTGGTGTCTGAGCTTATTACAGGGAATAAAACAGTTTCCCATATGAAGCTGGTAAACTGAAATGCTTTTCAGCTTTACTGGTTAGTAGTTTTCCATGCACTGTGCTTCATCCCTTTTCACAGTTGTGAGTTCAGGGTTTTTAATTTTTTCTTCTACCACTTTAGCTCATGAACTCTGAGAAACATGTGTTTCATTAGTGAAATACCATCTAATTTGGAATCAAGCAAGATCCAGGCTTAATTGCAGAGATGAGTTTCAATAAACAGTGTTCAGACTCTCAAAGGTCCCAAAAGATGGAATTTTTCTTGGTTGGCTTGTTCAGCAGCCTCTGCAGTGGGTGTAGGCAGAGGTGCATGCACAGGGAGTTTTGAGATCACTTCTTATCTTCTTTTTCAATTTCCTTTCATTTTTACTGACGAGTCAGTAGTGACCAGTTTGCCTACTACACCTTCCTGCTCACTTGACTGTCTTAAGGCATAGCTGGAAGAACAGAAAGAAGTCAGAGCAACCATCTTATTAAATTAAAGCTGGAGTGGGATTAAAAAATGCCACATTTTGTGATTTATTTTGCACTGGGGGAAT
The DNA here is from genome assembly GCA_013397315.1 of Donacobius atricapilla. Classification (NCBI taxonomy): domain Eukaryota; kingdom Metazoa; phylum Chordata; class Aves; order Passeriformes; family Mimidae; genus Donacobius; species Donacobius atricapilla. Next base: position 194,491 of record WBMY01007228.1, on the reverse strand, counting down.
ATCCTTTTCTCTAGCCAAGGTGATTTATGGCAGAAGTAAAATGTGTAGCATCAATGCATTTAATCATGCAGGGCTGACTTGAGTACAGAGAACCTCAGAAACATAAGCTTCCCAAGAACATGATGTAATTTTTTCAGGGGCAAGCTGGGGCAAGTGTGAGCAAGTGCTGTGTGCTCTGTTTCACAGCAGATGGCTTTGCCCTCTCTAGTTGTCTGTGGGCAAGCTCTGAAGCATTCATCTCTCAGTAAACAGCAGGTCTGTCACAGTGCATGGCTGTTGCAGATTGCTTGATGTCTCTTCCCTGTGCCAGCAGGAGACAGAAAAGAAGCAGCTTGCTACCTTTCCTTCCCTGTGTTTATCGATTCCTTCTCTTGGTCTTCTGCTAGGCCAGGATTTGCATGTTTCATGTGTGCTGGTTTTGCAGCTGTTTTTGGACCCATGTGGTTTACATGTGGTTATTTTTAGGCAAAGCAGCTCCTGTCACATTGGCGGTCTGTCTGTTCCGCCTGTTGACAAAAAATGTGTAGGGATCTGTTTCTTTTAAAGATACATTCAAGCTGGGCTGTGTCTCTTCAGGCTTCCAAGACCTTCCCTGGTCAGCAGTTAGCCCAGAAGTTCCTGCTGGGTTTTCCTCAAGGCTGTGGTCTCAGCATGAGTTCTTTGGTCTGGGGTTTTCCTGCCAATCTTCTGATGTTTTATATTTTGTGGGCCTATGTCTTGGACACTGGCCTTTGTTCTGGCTGTTGTTCAACAAATGGTCATTTATCTGCTCCCTGATTAAACTTGCACAAAATGGCTGTTTTCAAGAAACCCAGGAATGCTTTGTCCCTCTAACAGCAAAGCAATATTTTCCCTGTTTTGGTATTGTGCCTTTCAGAAATTAGGAAATTTTAAAGCATTGAATGCCTTAGAAAATAACAAAACCTACTCTCTTTTTCTTTCTTCCCCTATCAAGTTAACAGAGGTTAAAAGCAACTTTATACAGAAAATTACCATATGCTATGACTTGAATTATATGGAATAATTACTGTGGCTGCATAATAAAAGCTTCCAGAAAACCCTCCCCTGAGAGGATGATGGTATTCTGGACCCTCATCAATCCCCCTCCCATCCCAACCCTCAAAACAATTGCTGAATGCTAATTAAAAGAAGCAAAAATCTACGCATTTTCTGAGAATTTTTCAATATTATAATATTAAATAAGCCACGGGACAGCTAGAAAACTCTGGAGTGGACCTACCTCCTGCTAGGGTGCAATTGTAGGATGTTGGAGATAGTGTTGCAGCCTGAAGGTGAAGTGGTGCATCTTTGAATTTAATCTTCCACCTAATGTATATTATAAGCACTGCTCTGCTGCCACACTGTCTGTGTATTGACTCAGTAATCATTTATCTGACAGTTAAGTATATGCCCAACTGAAACAATACTTACTTTCCCCTCCACTCCATTTTGTAAAATCAGTTTCAAAACACTGGTGGGGATCTCACTCAGCTTCACCCATATGACTGATATCACTCTTCCCATAGCAATGGAAGTACCTCCAAGAGGGAAAAGAGAGCAGACTAAAGAATAAAAATCAGAGAAAAAATGAAATGAGAATGATGCTTTATATGCTGGAAATTTTAGAAGCTCTAAATGTTTCATTTTAAATCCATTTCAATCAAGCATACATGCCCTGAGACTTTCCAGATTTCATTTTGGCTTCTGTCCTGGTCTGGTCTGGAGAGATGCCATCAGGAGTGTCTCTACATGAGCCATCCTTTGAGGCATTTTTGCTGGAGTGGCCCCCTTTGGCACATTTTAATGCTGACTTTTCCAGCAGTGCTTGTTGCCCTTGATTGCAGTGTGTGTTGTGGATGGGAAATCTCCAGGTAGTGAGTTATCCAGTCACTAAATGCCCCAGATCCCTGCTGACTTCTGTAGAACAAGGGTGCTTTACTCCCTGACCCAAAGCCATGAGAAGTAAGCCAGTGAAGTGACTATGCCTTGCTAAAATAACTGTGAGAACCATAAAATCCCTGCAAATAGTCTGCTTATTTTAGGCTGTGCTGAAACAGCTTTCAAAGAATCCTTCCAGCAAGCAGGATTTGTTATAGTGCGGTTAGCAAAGATCCCACTAAAGAAACACAAATACCAAAGGTCTTGAAACCATTTTTAGGGCAAGATGAAATCAGGAATGTTGCCCCAAAGGCCTTAACCCATCTGATGAGAGATCCCTGAGGTGTTTCTGTACTTTGACCTCTAATTTCAATACCTTCATGTTGATTGAACAAGAGTATGGTCTTCTCATCAGCTGACTTCTTCAATCACAGTGACAGAGCAGTGAAAGCTGACATCATGTCATGCAAGCACGGAGTGCAGGTGTGTGCACAGATGTCTCCCACAGCTGTGACCATGAGCAAGTGTAGATGGGAAAATCTGTCTTTGTTCCTCGACCCTTCAGATAGCTTGGGCAGCGTTGCTGGAATGCTTTTCCATTTGGGAGATTGAGTTTTGCCTCCTCAGGTGTAGGTATGCGCATTTTGAGACTTTCTGGAATTCTACTTGTACTGCTGCAAATCCTGCTTCTTGTCACTGCCCTGACTTGTCAATTTATACGTTTTTGCATTAAACATTTTGCAACTGTTTTAGCATCCGTTGTTCTGACTACCTGGTGTGTCTTTTTTTCTCCTTTGCTGCATGCTCATGACTGCAGGGAAGGATGGGTAAGTTTCTTTTCGTATTTCACATTGTAGCTACCCTTGTGCATTGACTCTTTTAAAAACTCCTCAAAACTGTCCAAAAATCCCCAGCTTAAAATCCAAAGTGAGCAAATTACTGTGGCCTGACAAATGACTGCTCTGAGTTAAACAGCAGTGAGTGATGATGTGAAGATAGATTAAGAGATCATGCTTTTCCTAACATCACAAACACACCCAGGAGGGGCCTGTTTGTGCCCTATAGCTGGATGTGTAAGGAACTTAATAGATTTGACCATGTGCCTCTATTTTAATATAGAAGGAATAAGGGTGAAATATTTCACATTTTATTCCTGGACAAAGCCCCTTGCAGGCTCTTGGGCTGTTCAGCTAGCTGATCAATAAGTATCTGGAACGGACATGATTCAGTACAGATGAAAACATCCTCACTTTGTGCCTTGATTTTTTTAATTAACTGCTTTTCATTTTAGCTAGAATAGCACCAGTGAAGGTGGTGCCTGTGGGAATGTGATCCAAATCCCTTTGGAGACAAAGGAAACACTACCAGTCTGCTGTGGGCTTCTCTTCTTCCTTCCTCCTATGTGTTACCTCTAGTCTACTGGTGTAAAAATAGGGTAACATCATTTTAAAAGACCTGTGTTTCTTTCATTGCAGTGAAGCAGAGCTGGTATTTGAGGAGTTTGCTCGCCAGCAGTTAAAAAATACCCCTGATGAAGAGGACAAGAATTCACCCTCAACTGATGAGTGATTAAAAAGGACAGGCTGACAGAGGAGCTGTGTTGTTTGGCTTCAATTACAAATGTAGGACCTAAGTTTCTAGTAATCTGCATGTTCTTGGTTTATGCATGGTCTTCCAGGGATCGGCCCTGAGGTCAGTGGACATCAGGAATCTTTATTGCTTATTACAAGATTCACCTCTGGAGGAATGTGGCAAACACAACACCTGGTTCCTTCTCAAGCTACCAGAGGAGGACAGGATGTCTGCCATGTCAGGACTTCTGCTTTCAGGGCTGCTTAATAAAAAGGTTGGTTGCTTTCAGCACTGGTGAGAGCTTAAATGAGGCTTTATGCAGCCTGCCTGAACTTATATAGTGTCAGAGCCTGTGACTTTGAAGTGCCAGTGAACCAAATCCTAGCCTGGAAGGCAGGCTTGCAAGCATGGGTGATTCATCAAAGTTTCTCAGCAGACTGAACAAATCTGATTTTATTTCCTTCTGGTTCCTTTTGTGTTGATGTTTTACCAAATTCAGCTAGTGAATTTTTTCAGTGCTTGCACTGTCCCCATGTGGCTTTTACATTCACTTTCTGTACCAGTAAATGTCTTACAAGTTGTCTCCCACAGCACAGACAATGCCAATACACAGTATTAGCTTTCTAGCAATGTGCTGAATAACCACCTTATTAAAGATGAGATAAATGTGCACTGTCCATGAATTGCTTAAAGCTCCTATATACAACGCCAAACAGAAATACAAGACAAGACAGAGCCTGTATTTAATCTAGTTTCCTGTAGGCAACTGCTTCAAAAGAAGGTGCAGGAAAATTAAGGAGGAAATTATTGCGCAGCCTTCCCTGAGAAGCCTTTCCCAACATCCATCTGCCAGCAGCTGGTTTATGCTCTAAGAAATGAGATTGCTTTCTGCAAACTTTGTTTTCTCATGTTGCTCTGGATATTGTGATTATCCGTGTAAATGTTGGATATTTTCCTGAATCTCACTTAGTTTTTTGCTGAAGTGAGTTGCATCAGCTAATTACATTTTGCATGTAAAACAACTGGTGTTTTATTTTTCTCATTTTTGCTTTAAATCTGCTTTTCAGCATCCCTGGTTTAAATTCTCCTGGAAAATCTGAATGCAGGTTCCATACTTATTAATATAGGCTTATGTTTCCCACGGTACACTCTGGAAAATAGAATGAAGAACTTCACACATATATGTTTGCTTCTGTAAAGTGGTCTTGATTAAGATGCTGGAAGCAGTTAATTAAGGCCACAGCTGACTCCAGGGTTCCATCAGTGCTCTCCCCTCATACACCTGTTCCTCAGTGCTGTCCATTAGTCCCAAGTGTCTCACCTTAGCTTGAATTGCAAGAGGCTCAATGTTTGCTCTGCACTGGGGGCTTTGCTGCTAAAGGAACCCAGCCAGTTCGAGGTGTTTGTGATCAGGATAATTTCCGTGTGATTTCAGCTTTGGGGGAGGGCCAGGCATTTTGCACCTGGATGTCTGGGGAGGCTTTTCCCTGGTATTTTTATTACTAATTTGTTGGTGGCTCGAGAACACACAGAAGATACAGTAAGGTTGAACAAATTGCTGGTTGTGAATATGCTGGTTTTGGAGAGCAGGAGTTCAGAAAATCCTTTAAAGATCTAAGAGAAAGAGGAGGAACAAGGTTCCCCTGTCTTACTTCGAAGTGCATCTTTCTCCACAGAGGTGTTTCCTTCAGTGTTTCCGGCTACAAGACCTGTATGTATGGGACCCGCGAACTCAGAGATCTGGTTTTTTTTTTCCTTTTTAAAAAAAATCTCAACTTTGTGAGGGACCTCTGTCGCTGCCTGACTTTCCTCTCAAATTCAGCTGTGGTGATGACTTCTGTAACTTAAGTGTGACAAAATCATAGTGCACTCTGTTGTGCAGTGGGGAGGAAATGTTTGTTAAATGGTTATTAAATCTGTTCTTTTGTATGGGCTTGGGAACGCACTTTGAGGCTCTATTTGTTCAGCTCATGCTGGTCATTTGCTCAGAAAGCAATGAAGGCTTTCTGCTGGTTCCTGTAGTATCCTGTCCTTTTAAATTCAGGAGAATTTAAAAGCTGGACTTTTCTCTGTCCTTTCTGCCAGCAAATGCTGACTTCTGTCAGCAGAAAATAGGTCTCTAGCTAGAACTGTTTGCCTTCTATCTTCCCTTTCTTCTGGTTCTGGTGTTATGGTGATCCTACCGAGTCAGCCCCGTGGCCTGCTCCTGTTTACCGCTGGGGGAGAGCAGATCCAATTTCCTGATTCCGTGGCTTTGATGTGACGGGACTCTGTTTGTGGAGAGCTCCCGGAGAGGGATGCGCTCTGGGAGCGACGGCATCTCTGGACATGCTGTGTTTGAAGCCAGCTTGGAGCAAATACATGACAGGACGGGTTTCGTGACAGGCGCTTTCCCCTCGCACATCTCCGTGGGATCCCAGCGGGATCACTGCAGTGCCCGTCGCTGATGGGTGTCAAGAGACGGGGGAGTTGCCTGGCCATCGCGAGTGGAGCGGGGCCGGGGCTGCTGCGGCCCCGGGCTGGGCGGCGGGAACGGCCCGGCCCTCAGCGCCCAGCGGGGCGGGGGCTGCCCGGCAGGGTCATTAAATCTGGGAACTCGGGGAGAGCTGCGGGAGGGGCTGGGGTGAGTACTCGTCCGTGGAGGTATTCAAGGAACCACGGGACGCGGCACTCAGTGCTCTGGTCTGGTTGACAAGGTGGTGGTCGGTTATAGGTTGGACTCGATGATGTCAGAGGTCTTTTCCAACCCAAATAAATATGTGCTGCAGTAGCCACGAAGAATGGGAAGGAATGTGGACCGCGGCCCGGGCGGAAGGGCTGGCCTCAGCGGGGAGGGCTGCGGTGAACACCTTTGTCCAGGCTCCGAGGAGCCAGGGCCGGGCCGTAGCGCTCGGGCGGCTGGCAGGGAGCCGCGGCGGGGCAGGGCGGCCACGGCCATCCCGTTACGGCGGCCGGGCCCTGCCCTTCCCTTCCCTTCCCTTCCCCGGCCCGGCCCGGCCCGGCCCCTCCCGCCCCCGCCGCCGTGTGAC
>WBMY01007228.1:92041-187969 GCA_013397315.1 Donacobius atricapilla | reverse complement strand
CGGCCGGCGCTGCCTCCGCGTTACGCTCGGTGCCACCGCCTCTCCCTCCCGCCCGGCACGGTCCGCGCCGCCGCCAGCCCGGGCCGCCGCTCTGGGAGTTGCCAGAGCCCCGCGAAGCTTTTCCCTGGGGCCTGCCACCGGGCCCGTCCCTCCGGGAGCTGCCGGCGATCCCCCACACATCCTGCTCCTCTCCCCTCACAACGACCCCTCAGGGGTCTGCCTGTGACCGCCTCACATCCGCCAAAGCGCCCCTCAGGGACTCGGCCATTTCCCCCTTTTCCCCGTTGGGAAAATCTTTAATTGTACCAAATAGTGACTTGTGTTAGAGAGGTTTATTTATCCCGTCGTTTTCGGTGACAGCCCAACCACCCTCCGGGTCCTGCTGGCGACCCCCAACCCACACCGCAGAAGACCCCCTGACAGCACTCCCGGCGGCTTCCCAGGCACTTGTGAACCCCAGAATGCCCCTCAGGGATCCCCATAATGAGCTGTTCCTCAGGTGCCCGTTAACAGCTGCCCCCTAAATGCCCTTCAGCGTTTGCCAGCGCCCCACAAACTGCCCTTAGAGTTTCCTGGAGTTGCCCCCGGTGCCTCTCTGAACCTTTCCAGTTCCCCTCCCCAGTAGCCCAGCTTAGGCCACCTTCTTCCCAGTGCCCAGGTTCAGACATGCCAGGGAGCTTTACCCAGCTCAGTGATCAATGTACCCAGGCCAGCAGGGCCCCATCTTGCTTCTTTTCTTTCTTACCCTCTTTCTTTCCCTTTAATATTTTCTTGGAGTCATGGAGGTCAGGTTTGGGCTCCTACTCTCAAGGGCTGCTCCATTTACCCGGTATTTGAATACTCAAGGGCATCCTCACCCCATGAAGCTGCATCTCCCCTTTTCTCCTCATGTCACAGCTGCCACGGGCTCCTTCCTCACCTCCCCATGCCTTCTCTGAGAACCTCTGCACATCCCAGCTATAGCTCCCTGTGTTCCTAGTGTTCCATTATTGATTTCCAGCACCTCCCTCCTCCGTGGTCCTGTTGTACTTGGCACAAGTCACTGTCTTATCTTCAGGGCTCTGCTCTGGAAGGTGCAGCCCTCGTTAATCGCTGCAGTCATTGTGTGTACCTCCCTCAGCATCTTCCCATCCTTTTTGTGCATCCTAATTTTCCGCATCTCACCGTGCTGTTTTACCTTTCTGTAGCCATATAGCAATATTTAGCTTCCTGCCTGGTCAAGGAATGATCTTACAGCCGGTTAGTCTTTGTTCCCAGCTTTGGCTGTCCTGCTTTGTCTTCTTGGTAGGGTAACAGTCCTTTCCACCCAGATTCCATTGGCCCAGTCATATTTTATCCCTCTGTGGCTCATCCTGGAACAATAACACCATTTTTAGGGACTGTAACAACATTCTGCAACTACAACCACAACTGTAGTTCTTCTGTATTGTTACTGTAAAAGAAGATGTGAAGGTTTCCTACAACCTTAGACTGGGAACCAGGCACAGCGAGTTTCCCTTTTCTGTACTATTTTTATTATAGCAGCATGATTTTTCTTTGTAGCCACAAAGCTCCTGTGTAACTCTTGGACTGTTGTGTCATGTCTTTCTGCTTAGAAATACCAGGTTAGTTTCTCTGTCATCACCTGCCTTGTGCTCACCTTGTCTCTGCAGCATGGACAAGCATGGTGCAGCTGTGGGGATGCAAAAGCTCGCTCAGCACTGGTGCTGCAGCTCAGTGTTGCTTCTCTTGTACTCATAGCAAAGGAGAGTAAATGTCTCTGCATGGTGTGGTGTCTGAAGCGTTATTCAAAGGGCTCTTTTTCGTGCTGGCTGGTTTGCCCTGCTTTCCAACACAGGACCTGCCATCATCCTGCTGCTCATCATTGTTTGGCTGCATTGGTCCCAGTTGTGAACCCCCTGTGGCAAAGTGCAGTTGTATGTGAGGACCATGACAGGGCTGCTTCCTCCATCTGTGAGGTGCTGCTGGCACTGCCACTGGCTTCTTGAGCTGAGGCACTGCGGGGCTGGGCTGTGAGATGGTTCTTTTGACCACACCTGGAAACCCTGGAGCCCTCCAAACCTGTTGATGTTCTATATCAAGCAGATCTCAGCTATGCTGTGGCACCAGGTGACTTAAGCTAGTCTGTTATTCTGCTGCAAAAAAAAATAAGCCTTTTGAGATATTTTCCTGTATCCAGAGTGCTGAATATTAGGTATTTGGCTTGCTGGAAATTGGATGAACCTTGGGGTTTTTTCACACCACTTGTGGTAGGGGTCTCGTGTGGAAAGGAAGGAAGGATGCTGTGGTCTGTCTCCATGGTAGTGTTTGTGATGAGAGCAGGGATACAGAGAATTTTCCAGTGCTAGAGTGAGAGCTTTTGCTTATAGCAGGATGCTAGAGATGCTAAGGTGAAATGTGCATTGGCTTGTATTTTTGTTTGACTATAGCAGAACACATCCTCCTGTCCCTACTTAATAATTTTTCCTGTTTTACATCGCTTCTTGCGTCAGCATGGCTGGGAAAAGACAAAACCAGCTACTTTTATGTGCAAACATAAGCATATTAAGAACAAGGATTATAAACAGATATTGTCTACAGCTGTTAAGCCTTCTGTGTTTTAACCTGCCAAAAACCTTTGACTAAATAGTGTCAAATTTTCCAAGTAAGTCCAGGTATTATGGTATTCAGGATTGATTTGTTCTATTGCTCGTTGATGTCATTTTGGTTTGTCATTGCCTTTTCTGCATGCTGCTGCATGTATACTCTTTCCTTGCCCTCAGGGCAAGGTGCAAAGACAACTTTGTGGGTAATCATGGTTTTGATGAGACTTTGAGGAGCTTGCTTCCATTGTAAAGGCAGACCTAATTCTGAATTTGTCTGTTGAATGATAGAGTGCAGACTACAGTAAGCTGTAGGAGCTGTTGGACAGGTCTGGCAGTGACAGTAAGAGATGCAGGCTTTTCCTGTGGCCTGAGGATATAAATCTCTTCTGACCACATCTTTTGCTGCAGTTAGCTTAAGACCATGCCTGTAAGTACAGCTAAATCACCATGGAAGCTGACTGTTATCACAGCTTGAGTGTGAAATCTATTGTAGCCATGGAATTCCTTAGAATTTACTTGTTTGTCACAGTTGCAAGCATTTTGAAGGTACGTTTTCCTTCTTCTGGTCCCGCCATCTGTTTTCCTAAGAAATGTTGTAAAGTAAAGCTGCTTGCTTTCTTGCAAGACCATAAAATGTCAGTGAATTTGTCTTAAAGCCCAGAGGTTGTCCAGCTGTGTTTGACTGAAGCAGCTTGGTGTGATAGTAATGGGGCAAGTAGAATCATTTGGATATTTAAGGACTGAGGTGTTGTGTGCGGAGTCTAAAGGCAAATCACAGGTAACATCTCTTCAGCTAAAAATCCTGTCCCTTTTGGGACAGAGGGCAGGGGAAGGAGAAGTGGAAGGCTCAGAGTTTGGAAAGTGAAGTACTGTGTTCGAACATACTTGCCTTTAGCTAGAAAGAATTTTTGAGGCAGAGAAGAAGGTATAAGGGAAGCAAATTTAGCAGTCTCTTAATGATTATTATTATTATTATGGAGAAAGAATAAAGCCTCACATGATCAGGTATAGCAGGTAATGTGAGTGCTCTTGTCTCAGCTGGCTGAGAAGCAGAGGCTGAACTGTGTGCTTGATCAGCCATTTCAAGACCTGACGGACTTGTACCAGCATAAGGCTTCAGAGTGCACTGCTTTTAGCTCCTCTCTGGTCTCAGGCTGGTGTCGGTGCAGCTGCAGAAATGGCTGGTCAGCTAAGATTAAGCATTTTTGAATGGATAGGAATTAGGAAAGAGATGCAGTCAACTAAGAGAAGGAAGGTGTGTGTGAGGAGAGGCAAGAGCAGGACCTTGCTTCCACCTCCTAAGCAGTGCTGAGACCTCAGCGGGAAGCAGCTGAAGGGTAATGTCATCTCATTGTCACTCAGCATGGACTGAGGCAGAGGAATATCCAAAGTGGTCCTGGGAGCTGAGGGTGTGAAACCGGGGAGCACAGCACCTTTTATGAGCTCTGACAGTGAAGTGTGCTTCTTCCTTTGAACTTGACCTTTCATTTCCAGCACCACATTACAACCCTTAGGAAGCTGGAGGGTGGATGAACAGGCCATCTGCCCATTTCATTCATCAGTTCTGTGGGATTTCCAGCCTGCCAGCTTTGGTATGTTGAGCTCTCAGTTTGTTTACCAGACAGGATTTCAGCAGCGTCCTTGGGTAGCATCAGGAGAACTTCTTGTTTAGACTAGTTCAGTCTAAGCTCTGTTTACTTTCACAAGCAATTTCTCTGTAATATTTTCATTTTTATAAGCATTTATCGTTGCCTCGAACTTTTTAAGGCAAGTTTACAGTGTATATTTCACCAGAGTTGCAAACAGAGTGAGCAGCTCTCCAAACGTTCTGGGAAGCTGTCTAGCTCTGGTAGCAGAGATATGTCAAGTTCATTTATATTCTGGAAAGCAGTACACATGAACTGCTGTTGAGCCTTACGCTGCAGTGGACGGACTGTTCGTATCTGAACTAGCACATTTGCCTTCTCTGTGCTGTGTACCAGGTATAGGTGATGCCTTTTGTGCTATAGGAAGTTGTGTTTCTCTTTCTGACCAGTAGCCTTGAGCTCTTGGAGCCACCCTGCAGCATAAAGGCAGAAAAACAGAGGGAAGCAAAATGTTTCTCCTGGTTTTTGTGCAAGTTTCCAGAGCATACAATGCTGAGTCCTCAGACATATGGTGGGCAGCATGGGCAACTGAAGAAAGCTCATTTTGTTTCTTCTTGTATTGCCTATTAGATAAAATGTCCATTTTATAGGTAAAGAAGTGTTATTTTTATTTCTGGAGGACAAGTGTTTTAAAGCTTCCTGAGATTAGAGTGAGAAAAATCAGACATTTATTAGTTTGAAATGCAACTACTGAAAGAAGTATTACGATAAGAAGCAAAGCATTTCAATAAAGCAACATTGTAAAAGAAATAAGCAAGAAATGAGGAAGGCATTTTCAGGAATTCATGTTCTGTCTGTGGCATCTTCCACTGAAACATATTAAAATGTCTCTCTGGTTTTGTTTTGCTGCCTTCTAACAGGCTGCCTGAAAGAGCACATTTTAGGATCTTCATGTGTCATAAATTGTGGTGGCTTATGCTTTAATCTAGGTAGAAACTGGGAACTCTTCGCCTAAAAAGAGCGAGACCTGTTGAAAAAGAGAAGTTTTTGTGATTGAACTGAAACATCTTGAGCACAGGTTTAAAGACATGAATTTTCTTGGGTTAACAGTATAACATACTAATTTCTTCTCTGAGCATCAAGACACAGGTAGGATTTTAGGCTGTATGAATGTTTCTGTCCTTTAATCTACATTCTGTTTTGTGTGCACGTCAGACTCCTCTGACACAATTTGGGAAGCCTCCCAGCACTGTTTCCACTGGTGGACTGTAAGCTTGCCTTGCTGCTGGAGAGTTTTGGATGGTGTATGAAAGCAACAGCTGTTACTTCCTTGTTGAAAAAAAAACCCAAACCAACAAACCCAAACTAAAAAAATCCCACCACACAACAAAACAAAGCACAAAACCACACGCACTTGAAGCATTTCTCATTCCTTCTAACTTTAACTATAGATCAGGTTCCAAGAGCTAATGTTGAACTTTTCCATATTTTGAAAGCATGGATTTACTTAGACCTCATGACTAAAAAGTTTACAGGTTGCTAATTATTCTCTCTAATAAAATTAGAGACCAAAAAGCATAGCTATTGAATGTTTTGGTTTGATTGCTTAGTTTTTAAAAATAAAATCTAAGTAAAAAATTTAGAGTATTTTCTCCTGTTACAGAAAAACTGTTGAGTTTTTACATTGGAGGAGTACAGGGTTATAAATGAAAAGTATGAAATGTCTGTCTCCAGATGACCTGATTAGGAAATCCAGTATACCGTGTGAGACCCTGTGTAACTTTACCTTCTTTAATTACAAATCCAGTCTGATTCTTTCTGAAATAGCAGCTATGCCTGCATATGTAAGAGAAAGCACAAGTGAGATGGAGAGAGTTTTTCCCTATTCCTGGAAAGCTTAAGGTTTACCCTAGATATTGGCACAGCCTCATTGGAAATTTTACAGCATGCTGCTGTCCCAAGTGAACACGTGTTCTTCTTGGAACATGTTTTTACGAGATCTCGAATGCATCAACCATTATTTAAAGGATATTTTATTAAGTCTCCACTGAAACAGTTTGTTCCCTTCTTTTTCTTCACTGAGTGGTTATTCCTTCTTGTTTTGCTAAGAATTTATGTGTCTCTTAGGTAGGAGATGCTTCTGTTTGGTATTGCAGCCCTGTGGGATAGTCATGCAGGGGTAGCTGAGCTTCAGGCAGGACAGCTGAGGCAGCAGCCCTCTTCCACACAGCTGCCATGGTTTGTGGTCCCTCCTCAGATATTTTCTGTAAAACACTTCTGATAGTAATGAGCTCATCGTGCATGCCCTGGTCAGTAGTGCTGCACCTCTGCAGCAGCAGTGCAGTGCTTCCACAGGGTGTGGAGCTTGCAGTCTGCAGGCCGTGGACCACACCTGGACATGAGAGCACTTACATAGAGGAGGAGGAGGTCTAAAGCTGGCTGCCCTCCTCTCATTCAGAGAGGAAAAAGTTGGCTTGATGTCTACAGCATTACCCCTTCAGTTAGGCAATAGATTAGTACAGGATTGCTTAATTTGGTTTTAGAGGAGAACTTTTTGTTTCCTCACCATCTCATTGTTAAGTTGAAAAGTTTTACTTCTGATCACTGTTCTGATATTGTGGTTTGCCTTTTTTGAGAAAGGAAGTGTCCTCTTGATCACATAATGCTTATATTGAGCACATGGCACTTGAGACTTGCAAGCTTTAGTAAATTTATCCATGTAATTTTCTAGTGAGGAGAGGTGATACCACCTGCAGTTTCCTGTAGGGAAAATGTAGATACTTAATTCTTGTATCAAATGCAAGAAATGACCCAGGGCATCCCCAGACCTGGGAACTGAGGCAGGTGGTGCAAGCTCCAGGTAATGTCTTACCCCGTGGCACAGCCTCTTCAGTGTGAAAAGAAAGACAGAAATGCGGAAATGCGTCCGATAAAACAGGGAGGGTGAGCTGCCTGCTCTTGGAACTGCTGTCAGCTGAGGCAGGGCAGAGCACCCTCCAGAATGTGTAGATCTATCATTGAGGTTTTATTAAAAATCAGTATTCTGGCAACTCACACCAGCCCCTTCTGTTCTGTTCAGCTGAAAGTTAACAAAACGGTGTTCCCAGGGCTGTGCTCATCTTTTTTGTTGTTGCTGGTGCTGATCAAGAAGTCTCGGCATGGTCAAAGGTATTTGCAGGACATTAAAACAGGGCAAGTGGAAAAACAAATTAAAACTTTGCAGTATCCTTTAAAAACTATGTTAAATAGATGAGGAAAAAACAACTTAAAAGCATAGGTTGTTTAATACATAAATATGGAAAATCTGATTACGACAGTTGTTACAGATAAGATAAAAATAAATTCTAAGATACCTAAGTATTAATTAAATGGCCAAAGGCCAAGCGCCGCTTTCTGCTCTCAACCTATTTGAATACCAGTTGGAGTAAAAGGATGAGGATTTGACTCTGCCAGGCCCTACCAAACAAGGCTCCCTGCAGAATTCAGTAGCAGAGGTGATGGGAATCCAGGCACAGTGGGAGGAAGCTGTCTTTCTCTCAACCTCCTCGACACAAGGGCAAAGGATTCAGTTTTCTTCCTCAAGGTGTAACTTTCACTTTCCCTTATCCTGAAGTTCTCTTACTGGTACTTTCTGCTGACGTTTCCTTCCTGCTTGGCCAAGGTGTCGGTGGCGTTGGGCGGTGTGGGAAGGATGGGGAGGTGATGGTTGCGGATGAGAGCGCAGCTGTGTTCCGCACGCACTTTCCCTCCGTTCGCTGGTCTGTGCCTGCGCTGGCCGCGCTCCCCAGCCTGGTACCCGCCTGCCAGATGGCCCTGCCAGCCCGCTATGGTGAGTGCCTGGCTCCTGCCTGCTCCTGCGTTGGATAGCGGGGCTTAGGCACGTGGGGTTTGGTAGCAGCTCGTCTCTCTGAATGTGAATGAATGAGAGTGCGACTTAAGCTGTGCGGTACAGGCTGCAGCATTAGAGGGGTCTGTGTCCAAGCTGTGATTCCAGAGGAGGTTCTGTTGCTGTGCCTCAGCAGCAGAGCCACGTGCTTCTGAGTTCAGACAGGGGATTCTGTGGTGCTGGTGCATAGCTTGTGAGAGGCATGACTCAGAAGGTTTTACAGTAGGTAGCATGTTTTAACATCTTTTGTGTATGGGGAAAATGTCCAAGGAAGGGATGTAGTCATGTATATATAGTTTCAGATGGTGGAAGAAATACCAGCCAAACTTTTCATGTTTGTCCCTAAATGTATAAAGTTCACATTTAATTAGTACCCTTTACAAATTTATTCCATCCCAGAATTTTCAGGTAGCTATTAAACTATTGCCTTTTTGGCTTTAGTTCTCTCTGTGGATGGGTTTGAGCCCTTATCTTCCAGCTTGGCTGTAGTTTGACTGGTGTTTTGTGCTCAGTTTCCCTCTTGTGATAAATGTGTTTGGGAAGGATGCCAGGAGCCTATGGAAAGCATCCTGAGGCTTAAGCAGTTAGTGTGCCAGGAGGTGTCCAGCTCCTAACTCATCCTGAATCAGTGTACTGATGTGTTCTTCATTCTCCCTTCCAAGTATTTTGACCAGAATGTGCATCTGTTTTAGTACTTTTCTTGGAGCTCTCTGACAGAGCTCATTTTACCAAGAAGCTGTGCGTTGTTACACTGTATGTTGTATCTCCTTCTCCATATACATTTTTGCATGCTCTCAGAGTGTTTTTCATTTGGTAATTTGTTCACTTTAGATCTGTGACTGTGCATCCCTTTTAGGGGAGTTGTTCGTAATAGTAGCATTTGAACCTGGTATTGAAAGAAGCTGGTTCAAAGACCTGCTCTTTGTTTGTTGGCTGTTAACTAATGAAGAATGAAGTGTTTGACCATTTATCTGTGCCAAGGCAAATTAAAACCTTTTCAGTGTTATTTGATACCAGCCCCTGGTTTTTACTGTGGATCTGGAGAATGAGCTTGCATTACCTGTTTCAGTGACATCTCAGCTACTCCACGGATAGGTTGCTGTGCTGTGCTCTGGATTCTGCTGTCGGGAGCTGCAGGGAGGCTGTAGGAAAGCTGTCAGCCGTGCTTGCCCCAGTCTCTCACTGGATGTGCTGAGTCCAGCTCATTCAGCAGGGCTGCAGGTTACAACAGAGGAGAACTAGGAGGGTGATTGTTCGGAGAGTTTTCTCAGGCTTTGCCATGTGGTTGTACCAAGGTCTGTACTGTAACTCCCTTCACCAGCTGTAGTGCTCAGCTTCTATTAGTGGGCCTCTGACTCACTGCCCCAGCTTCTATTTTGATGTTTGATTCCAGCTCTGGTTTTCTTCTGGAGTCTCCTTTTTTGCAGTGTGTTCTCATAATGTCATGCTCTTTTGATACAAGTGAAAGAAATCATCATGCAATTTTCATTTTTTCAAGAGCAAAGTGCATTTATTGTAGAATTCCCAAACAGGACTATGCAACCTGTAATTACCTTGTGCTCCCCTATAGATCTATATAGCTCTCTATGTGTCCCATCATTAGAATTGCTTTACTGATCCAGATTTCCCCTCTCCAAGCTTCCTGGAGTTCATTTCCAGGGTGTGACCACTGTCTGGTGGAAGGATGTTGCTCTCAGATTAGCTTGTTAACCCCTACCCTTTTGACATTTCATGTCTTGTTCTATACGGTTGGTTAGATTTATTCCTGTAGTTTCTTTGTAGGATTTACTGTGTTTTATTTGATTTCTAAATATTAATTAGTTTCATGTTTATGACCATAGGAAGCTTTTATGACACCAGCCACTAAAACTGTTTTACCCACAAGTTACAGCACCCAGATTTTTACCTGGCCTAGCACGGCAAGACTGTCTGGCCATGTTTAAGCTCCTTCAGACCTACTCCTATCCTTTTTGCCACAGCTTACTCAAAATCAGTAACTAGATGAAGTTGTTTGGTCCCTGGGGTTCAGCTGCTTGTAAAATTCCCTAGTAAGCATCTATAAAGGGAGCCCAGTTCCACATATACTTTTGCATTTTGTTTTTTCCTCTCTGCATTTGGTGCTTTGTTTAGTCAATTATTTGTTATTTGGCATCAGTGTTTTGTGGTACATACAAATAAAAACTGTGCGTGTCCTAAAGTTTTTACGTTCTGAAGACAGGATAAAGAGTGAACTGCACGTGCTGGGGACTTCTGGTCTGGGATTCATTAGTTGCTATTTAGATAGCTTTGTATCATTTTACTGTTACCTTGTACATAGTTGTTTTTCTGAGTTGGAAGGATTTGTCAGTGGAGCATAATTCTTGTTTTAGATATGCTGGACTGAGTAATTGCCCCTAAGAATATGTTATGATCTCAGCAGTGAAATAAGTTGCATTGTTCTTTCTCTGTCTCTATCAAATGTGGTTTGGAGCCTCCCTGTGCTGAAGGACACTTGCCAGCCTGACAGCTGGACATGCTTGATAGTCACCCTCAGTCTGGCTAATAGGGCTTGTTTTCCAGATTAGGAAATTAGTTTTATCAAGAGCCCTACTTCCAAGTGGGGCTATAGATTTAAGCTTCAGGAAAGGATTGTCTGCTCCTGTGTTTCACTTGGTGAGCAGTACTATGTGCAGGAGAACAAGGGATGTGATCTGAAAGTAGCTGAAATCTGATATGATCCTTCCTAACTTTTAGTAGAATCACTCGTGTTGGCAGTGTAGAAAGCACTTAATCTGTCTAGGCTGTCTCTGACCTCCTGACGTGGGTTACTGGGTGCAGGGACACCTCAGATGAGCAGTGATGCCAAAAACACAACTGTATCTTGCTGGTTTACTGAACAGCTCCTGTTAATCTTCTGGCTCCTTGTTCTTACAGGGCTGGAAGGGGAAACAGTGAAGCACAAGGCTCTCTTTAAGTTCTTTTTTTAAAGTCCTCTGAGTTGTTTGAAACCATTCCTGTCGAGGTCAGTGGCAAAACGTTTCTTTTGTCAGGTCAGGATTAGGCCTGAACCCTGCATCCATTTTGACAGGAGAAATCTGACAACTTACTATTGCTCTTCCTAAGTGTCAAGTTTTGAAAGGGGATGAGCTGGGGGGAGGATTGTGTATTGCTTGCCATAAACTGAATTTTTTCGGCAGGAAGTTGCTGTTCGTCAAGGCCAAAGATAAATACTAAAATGTTAGAAATTTCCTAGGCCTTGCCTTTCAGTTATCTAATCTTGCTCTCTTCAGATTTCTGAAGACACTGCTGTGTGCAGTGTTGTTTTAAATTGTTGGTTTGTTCAGTAGCCTTTTTCACACTGACTTACAATATGATAAAAGAGGTCAGCATTGAAACCAGTAGCACATCATTTTGCACTTGATCGAAGAACATATTCATTTTTTTGTAGTGTTATCTGCCTATGGAATGCCATGCCACAGGACACCACACTGGAAATGGACTCAGCTGGATAAAAAACAGTCTGCATAGTTCCATTGCAAACAATTTTAGAATTTATCCTGGATAAGATGCGCATAATTATTCCTCATAATGTTTCAGGGCAGTAGCTTTTCCCGTAGATTCCAGTATTCGATACTAAAAATAGATTTAACACTCTCTTTTCATTATGGGAGAAGCAATTTCACTTTTATCTTGATGAATTACATGCCCAGTAATTTGATCAGAGTAGCTCTTCAATTAAAAATCTTCAGAGAGGCTGGGGAGCAGAAGTAACTGTTCACCTCCCCCCTTTTATTTCAATTGTGGCACTTTGCAGTCAGCTCCTTTCCCCAGTTCATTTTCTGGAGCTGCATTCCTCTGCAAGTAACAAGTCCTTTGGCTGCAAAGTCAAAATAGAGGAAGAGAAAGGCAGTGATGTCTACATCATTTTATAAAGTCATCTTGATCTTATCTCCAGCCCTTTCCGCCCAAACCCAGCAAACTGTGCTGAGCTGGGTGCCTATAAATAGCCTGGCTGCTCTCATGCAGAGATGGGCAGCACTGAACCAGAGGCATGTCTGCTGTGAGCAGAACGAGCGCTCCTGCTCTGGCCTTTCGTGTCTGCGCTGGGTAGCTGTGAGGTTTTCTATAGATAGAGCCTGGCAATGACAGGAACTGCTGCTTAGAGCGGGGCAAGGTGACCTCTGCACGTGTTGCCTTTTGGTGAAAAAAGGGTGGGGGGGAAAAAAGAGGGTCTAAAAGAGGAATGGAAGAATGCACATCTTGTGCAGAGGTGAGTGAGCCCAACTGAGGTGAGGGAGCAGGCGGGAGCGGTGGGAGCTGAGGGAAGGCAGAGGCGTTGTTTTTCTGAGAGTTATTGTGCTGGTGGGCTGCACAAGAGTTTGGCTAAAGTGATGCTGCTTGAGCCTGGGGTGTATAAGGACTCTGGCTGACCCCAGTTTCACCATAGCTGTAAATAAGCATAGCAACAGAGCTCTGAAATCTCCTCCTGCAAGTTGCTGGGTTTTGATCAGCCTCCTGGCTGACTTGGTATCTTTGGGCTTTTCATCCCAGGGGTTTTCCCCAGGATTTTTAGTTCCTCTCTGATTTTGGTTCAGGGCTTTTCAGAGTTCAGTAGCCACTTTCTCTGTCTCATTTTTTATTTATATGTGTTTTTTTCCAGGGAATGCAAAAATCACTCCATGTTTCTGTCTTAAGCTGGAAAATCTCCTACCGTTTTCCTATTTTCTTCCCCGTAAAAAAATGAGCTGCAGAAATGTGTGATTTCTTTAGCGTGGTAATTTGGATGCTGATACTTTACATTTCTCTTTGATACTCAGGTGCTGGAGGTTAAAATAACTTGTGAGAGAAATACGTATTTTAGTGGGTTTCCACAGAGTTGATGAGTGCTGTTTGTTCCACTTGACAGATGGAGGATGGAGACACACGGAGTGAAAATTTTTTTGTTGGGACCTCATAAAAAGTCCATGGCAGAGTAGGAGTATGAATGCATCTTTCCTGGTTCTACATGAGTGCCTTCAGCTCTGGCCTTGCCTTCAGGGTTGTTTCAGTGAGGGATGCTGTTTGATCAGTCTTTGCATTCCCAGATGCTTTATGCTTCTTAGAGTGTATTCTTACTGCTATGTCCTCTGAAAACAAGGGCCAGGATGCCTTTCAGTGACTGTTTCAGAGCTGTGGAGAGCTGGTGTAGGAAACAGCCATTTTCTTATAGGAGCTTAATCCTCAGTTGTGCATTTTTGTTTGCTCTTTTCATTCTGCTGGAAGTTCTGTGGAGTTTGGCAATTCCCAGTTGAAGCAGGCACCCTGAGTTGGTGTTTGCCTGAGCACTGGCAGGTATTCCAGTGTGCAGGTGGCCTTGGGAAACAGACCACTGGGAAGCACTGGGGCCTTGGGTTTGCTAACCTTGGAGCTGGCCAGGGCCCAGCATCCAAGGTAGATGATGTTCCTGCTGGAGACGGGAGCTCTCCCCTTTTTCTGTTTCTCAGCACAGTGGAGGAAGGTTGTAGCGACTTCTATATCCAACAGCTCTCTTTAGGATCTGGTGCAATGTGGAGCCTCCTCTTCCCAGCTGATTTGTGAGTAGAGGCTTCATCATGGTGGTCCAGATCATGTGATCTCTCAGGGCAGTTTGAGGATAGCTCAGTCTAGCAAAAGAGAAGCACATATTGTCAGACGGATGTTTCTCCTTATAGTCAGCATTTTTTTTCTGAAGTGGTTTTTGAGGAAGCTTTGAGCTTGGCAAGGGCCAGTGTCTGTGGAACGTATCAAAATTCGTTCCAAAAAATAAAAGCACACATTAGAAATATATATAGCATTTTAAAAGCAAGTTTAATGCCCTGGGAAGGAGTTCTAAAATGAACTAAACCCTGTGGATCTGTAAGAGTGTTTATTTTGTGTGCTGTAGTAGCCTGGCGGTGTCCATTTGGTGCTGTTTGTGAATTGATATTATCATCGACCTGTTACAAACCTGAATTCCAGGGAAACCTCTGGTACCTTAAAGCTGTGTCATTTTCCTGGCATCAAGATACACAATAACCTGTCTTACAAGATTCTCAGACCATTTGTGTAGCGTGTTTTAACTGAGTGTTTATTGCGCTGGGCTCTCTCAATAAGAAGAAAGTTCCTGTGACTCTTCTGGGGAGAGAAGTGGGTTTCTTGTGGTACCAAGGTATGACATAGCACTGCTTGTAGCTCCTAGGCAGTATTTACAATCAGGAATTTGGGGTTGGACATTCAGCCCTGACTTTTTTGCCTTTTGTCTTTCTGAGCTGCAATTTTTGAGATTATTTCCATGTAGCTGTTGGTATTCAAATCTGAATGAAGTGCATGCGGATTAAATCCATATTCCTATATATGCACAGTGTATGAATGAGCATATGAGCCTGTGTATACTGTTATGTCAGTCTAGTTATAAAGCAGTTAAATTTAAAAAGGCAGTGTGCATAGACAGTTTTGGCACTGCAGCCCTGGGAAATGGCAGCTGGCCAGAGAGTACCGAGGCAGGGCCAAGACCATCTGAAGAATACCAAATGCTGGGGTTGGATATAGCTCCTCCTTTGCACTGGTTTCACTCTTCACCCCCTGGGCTTGCAGCTTGCCACCTCTGTGCCAGGTAAATGCTGGTTCACAAGGCACAGCTGGAGGTAGAGACAGATATCCCGGGTGTGTGTGCTGGTAATCAGATGCCAGTTAAATGAAAGGTGCAATTACCTGCAACTGAAATCTGACCTGGGTGAGTTTAACTGTTACACTCCCTGAGTCACTGTTAGATTTGAAATGCTCATTCAGTTTTAAGTATTTATCTTCTTTGGTATTGTGATAACACTGGAGACAAGAGTAAAACCACACCGCAGTGTGGCTTGTGTGTTCCTGAGAGTTTTATATTGTGAATGCTGCTCCGTTTAGCTGAATGAATCTATGAAACGCTTCCAGCAGAGGGCACTGAGGTTATTGGTCTCCAACTCCAGTTGTTCCCCTACGGGTGTGTGCTGGGGAAGCAGAAAACATGCCTGTCAGTAAAACCTGTGCTTCACCTCTCTCCTCTGGTGCTTTTGTAGACTGTCATAAAAGAGGGGATGCTGATGAAACAAACCAGTTCCTTCCAGCGCTGGAAGAGACGATACTTCAAACTGCGAGGACGAACGCTCTACTACGCAAAAACTGCTAAGGTAAGGTCCTGACAGTACCTCTGAGGCCAAGGAAGGAAGTCAGTAGAGAGGCTTTGGAGGCAGATGGGTGTCAGTGGGAAGGCAGCCCTCAGCAGGCAAAAGAGGCTCTTTAGGCACTGGTCTTCAGGCTTTGTAGCTACTAGAAGATCCCTGTGTTATGCCTCACACTTGGAAATCGTTGGTTTTGAAGTGAAACATCATGTGGACCTGTGATGCTGATTTTTCCACATTTTTTCTCCCTTTGGTGCATGTTAGTTGGGAATGGACTCTGAATCAATAGAAGGAGGAGAATACAAATGAAAAGAGAAAGTGCAGTAGACAAGCAAGGCTAGAATTTATCTAATCAGAGCTGCATGCATCTGGTTTAGTATATTGATAGCCAACTAGATTTAAAATTGCCGCCTTTTACAAGAACAAAACCTACAGTTATTTGGTGTTCTTTTTAAATAATCCTTCAATAAAAATAAAGTCATTGTGTTCACTGTCTGAAGACAGACCAGAGAGATCCCCAGTGTATGGAGCTAGACTTCCAGGTCCTTGATGTTGTTGGTGCCATGTCTTTCCTTCAAATCATAAAAGGCTGTGATATGGAGCATGCTAGGCAGACCCCCTTTGAGTCTCCTGCTTATACACTGGATTCAAGAATTTATTGAGACTTTGAATTTTTTCTTTCCAGTCCATTATTTTTGATGAGGTGGATCTGACAGATGCCAGCGTAGCAGAATCCAGCACAAAGAATGTCAACAACAGCTTCACGGTAGGATTTTTTGCATTATTTTGACTTTTTGCATTATTTTCTGTTCTTCTTGCATCTTTTCCCCACATCCTGTCTCTTTTGCAGAGTTGAAAAACGTCTGAAAAATTTTCACAGCATCTTTCATGAAAAAAAAATAATAAACTTACTTTTCTTTACAATATGATAACTCATATTTGTGCATGTTGGAAATTACTTCAGGTTACTGTGTATTGTGCTAAGACTTGGCAACCAGTGATTTTCTTTCCTGTAAGCTAAGAGGGCTTGATACAACCTGTTTGCACAGTGGGACAGAAAAACTTGTTCTGCTGAGGGAGTTAGAAGTGATGTTCATGTTTATGCTGGAGATCTTGCTAAAGGAATTTAGTTTTTCCCATAGGCATTAAAATATGTAAACTTCTTTCTCTGACTTTGTGTGTGTTTATATACGCATGCTATATATAGTGGGAAAGCAAAAGGAGGAACAGAAAGAAATAGCACAGAAATAACTGTGGGATTGGTGCAGGATACTCATTAGATGTGGAATGTGTGCGAAGTAGTTGCAGTCTGGAAATGTGGTGTCCGTGCTTCATTTTCTCCAGGCTCAGGAACTAGGAGGAAAAATGATTGTATTTCTAAGGTGCAGGTGTTCTGCAAGCTCCAGTTTGAGGGGAGCACCTGGTGTGCAGAAAAAACAGCCATTAACGTCAGCCCTGCAGGGTGAGTGTTGAGCAACAAACCTCCACACAGCTCCTGAGGGGCTCAGAACAGAGGAGGAGGGCCTGAGGAAAGGAAATGCTGCTCTAAGGCAAGGGGAAGGGGGAGCAATCCAGGTGGAGGGAGGAATCCCTCCTGGTCCTGCCGGTGATGACCAACACACTGTGCAGTGTGCCTTGTGCTGAAGCAGGAGTGATCTGCTGCTTTTAACATCTGCCAAAGGACATTTCTGTTGTGTAGCTGTGGCTTTTGGCTTTGCACTGCCTGTGTCCAGATAAAACCTCTACACCTTCCCAAAGCTTGAAAACACTTTCTACATCCATAGTTGGACAGGTAGAAGGCAGGCACATCTGGGTATGGTAAGTAAATATTGATATCAGGTTTCAGTATGAGAGAACAGAGAGAAGGTTTATGCAGTGATTTGAGTAGGGGATATATTTCCAAGAATGTGATGTTATTTACCTGTTAATAAAACATTTTATCTTGGATCTTGCTTCAGTTTTCTCAAGTATAAATAAATACTGATTTTTCAGGTAAGTGTACTGTTACTGTGCTGCTTACTGTTGTAGTTGGGAGAGATCTAATATCCATCAGGAAGACTGCATTAGGGACAGATGGAAATAGTGTATTTGCTCTCTCAGATTGCCTCATCCAAGTCAAAGATTGAAGAGTGATTTCCAAGACTCTGGTATCAGGCTCTGCCAATCCCTGCCTTACCTAGCTGATAAAACCCTTTACCAAGGTAAAGGGTTACCTTGAAACTCAAGCAGGTGCAGTTTTCACTGTCTCCAGCTGAGCAGTGTATCATGGTGCTAAGGTAAATTCAAGAAAAACGTGTTTCCTCTTAATTTCTAGCTGCTCTTTCTATTGTGTCTTATAGAGGTGCTTGACTCGTTTACCTTGAGCTCTAAAAACACTTAGGAAATCAGGTGACCTAGTCTTGCTGCTGTTTGTTCTGTTACATCATTACTGTTAGTGCTTTGGATTTCTTGAAGTCATGCGGTTTTCTGTTGGTTTTCTTTGAGACCACTCTGCTCCCCCTTTGTATCTTCCTTTCTAAAATTCAGAGTTGTTTGATGCATTTTTTCCCGTTTCAAATCAGTGAGTCATATGATTTGAGCTTTTCTCCTGAACTGAAAATATGTGGCATTTGGTGTTGTAAGCAGAGTTTTTGATGTTCTGTTTTGGGTTCTCTGTTTTCTTCAGTGGAGACTGGTACTTGTGGATTTGTAAAAGAATGGTTACTTTCTGAGAAAACTCAGCCCTTGTCCAGACATCTGTACTGCCTAATGTATAAATTCTGCAGGTCAGGTTGCTTGAATGACACTCCTAACTTCCTGAGATAAGGACAAGCAACAAAAACAACAGATAAACCACTTGGAGGAACAATGTGTATCCAAAACAAAGAGGTAATAAGGGCTGACCAGTCAGAAGAACAACTGTTGAAAGTGCATTGAGGAGCATGGGGAGGCAGCATCATGAGAGGAGAAAACCAGAGCATAAAGCCAGGAAAGGGTGTGATGCATGGATAGAGGAGTAACGTTAAAAAATAGCTGCCAGTGAACCTTTTACATAGGACATGACTGACAGGAAGAAGAAGAGCAAGAAAAATAAGTTTTGAGACACGGACCTCTTCCTCTTAAAAAAAAAAGTGTGTAATAACAAATTCTGCCATGGTTTACTGGGTTGATCTTGCATAGGTTCCCTCAATAAGTGTATCCCGTTTGCAATGGGGAGAGTTTTCAGGACTGCTACCCAGAGTTAATGGATAGATGACTATAGAATGGGCTGGGAGCATGTAACATAGGGCATTTTTGAGCTTATGATGTTGTATAGCTCCATTCCCTGATGTGGAATGAGAAGCTTTATGTTTAGCTTTGTTCCTGTTGGTCAGGCAGTGTGGCTGCAGGTGTATTTAACAGGAAGCCTCTGGGAACAAATCTTGTAACACCCCATGCCAGAGTTCTCTCATTAGGCCTCTAGGTGTTGTATTTGCTGGTTCTGTCACATCTCTGCCATCTCTGTCCTTGAGAGTCAGCTGTCTACAAGGTAAATTCTTCTGGGTTGTCTGGGCTGTGACAGTCTGGGCTTTCCATGTATGATCCCTTGGTGCATAGATCTCTCCCCAGCCTTTTCCTAGGGTTACTGTCTTGCACAGGGCCTTAGAGAAGATCTGCTGTGGCACAAATGCAATGATAAGTATGTTATCCTGGTAGTTCAGGATCTTTATTTCAAAGAGCAGTCAACTTTTAGCATGGACTCTTGCCATCAGTGTGTGCTGTTCTGTATTCCTAACAAAATAGAGATCAGCAGCATTGGATAGGTGAGGTCAGAGCCTAACCCTGGTTTCTGACCAGCGCTTTCTTAGCCATATCCTCAAAACTTCTTGTGATTTCTAAAAAGCAGGTGATTTGGGATTGCACTGGGTGCATTGGGTCTTCCTGGTGAGACTTTAGCTCTTTCTTTAGTTCACCCATGAACAGTTTTTTCTTTGACAGTGCAGTTTTGCTGTAATGTGATTTGTTAAGGTGCCTATATTGTTGGACTAGCCTGCAGTTCTGTGAGGAGCATTAAAACAAAATCTGCAAGTGAGAATGAGTTCCGTACTTTAACCTAGAATAGTGTTTTCTCAAGATAATGCTGGGAAACCTGGGTTTTACTGGTCTCTGCCTCAAAATGATCTGCTTTACCCGTGTCATGGACCTGAGCCATCCATCATGCCTGTTCTCCCCATGACACCTGCTAGATCTGGGGGATACCAATCACTCTCTTGCCTGTTGCTCAGGTCAACACTTTGCCATCCCAGCCGTCCCCTCAGAAGTCTTTGAAAACACTTTGGATTGTCTCCTTTGGCGCAGTTTTGTGTTTGTGTGGTGAACAAATTCTTCCTCCTCAGACTTGTGTGTGGGCTGAAGATCTGCTCTTTTCTAGAAGGTGCCAGCTGAGTTAAGCCTGCTACCTTCAGTGTAGTTAGTACAGTTAAAGAAGTGGTTCCTTATCAAGTTCATTGACCCTTTCCTGCTTTGTGGACGATTTGTATAAAGATAAGGTCTATATTCTTCAATACTAATCAAAAATGCCTGTCGTTGTCAGGAGAGGGCCTGGAAAGGACATCATATCTTCCCAGGTACTTGTTTTGTGTTGCAAGATGATTCTCAGATGGTGGTTTGGTAAATGTTTTCCAGTTATTGCTACCAAATGGTGGTATGGACTTTCACCCTCATTCACATAACATGAATTACAACATTTACTTCTTATCCCATATGATTCAGAGCTTTGAGATTCCATAGGAGAAATATCCTCTGTGTGGAGAGGGAATTTTTTTTTAGTTTGGTTTCTTCTTTCTGATGCTTTGGTGAAATGGAAGCTGGTCCAGAGCACGTTTTTGAGTGCCAGGAGCCATGCTAGTGACCCCTCCTCCACAGTTAAAGCTCTTCACTGGAAGAGGTGGAGCTTGAGCTCCTGAGCTCCTGTAAACCCTTTTTTGTTGGGAAGTACCTCTCAGCTCAGCCTCAGACAGGAAACAGCATATTATTACAGTCAGCGCCTGCCTCTCCACTTCATTGCCGTCAGAAGGAAACTTATCCCAGCTCCTCCTTAAGCAGGCAGCTAATCAGCTTGTGGCAAGTGGAACGTAGCTCAGATAGACTGACCACAGACGAGACTAATCCTATTAATTGCATGTCAAGCAATCTGTTCAGGCTTTTTTCTGAGGGAGTAGGCTGCTCTGGACACTAGTTAAGAGGAAGATTGAACGTGAAAGGTAAGAGCAGGAGTGTGAGTTTTCTGGAATGAGCACTGGGAAACATGGCACCTGTGCCAGTGTAACAGGTATCAGAAGCTCAGGTTCTTTGGAATATGTTTGCTATGAGCTCTTGCTCTTCAGGTATTCTCTCCTGAGTGGATTTATGTAGATGTATTCTCTGGAAGAGGAGTAAAGGGAAGTGTGCCTGCGGTGCTGTTGGAAATGCTGCACCCAATTAAGAAATACTGTTTATTAACTGGTGATTCACCCTGACCAACGTCCCAGGAGAGAGGAAGTATTCAGGTTAGAATAATACCTCTCTTACAGAGCACTTGCATGACTGGAGGCAACAGTGGTTATGGTAGGCTGAGGAACAGGGAGTTGCTGGTGCCTCTGAATGAGAGAGTGCAATCATCTCTGAGAAGGAGTTTGGATGTCATTCTCCAGCTGTATAGAAGCCTGAGGTCTGCTACAGTTTTTTTCATATTAAAACCTTGTTACTTAGTACTGACTCTATTCAGCAGCAAAGTTGCCAGTCTCTGTCTTGAGAAGTTTTGCATTACTGATCTCCAGTGTGTATTTTTGCTGTATTGTCCCAGGGCTTATTGATGCTGTGGAGAAATAGCATGAATTTTCATTTCTGGGTAAGTAAGCTTTCCTATAAACAAGGGCAAAGTGCTTGAACTTCGGTAAAAAATCAAAGTACTGACAGTTCTACCTGATGGGGAGAGTATGTTGCTGATGTTTGCAGATCATTCACAATGAAGTGAAAGTGCCTTTGCCTGTTCATGGTTTTGTGTCAAGTTGAATTATTTGTGTAGGTGCTTTTAAATTAAAATATATAATTTTCAGCAGAGAAGGCAGTGAAGTCTTCTCTGAAGAGTTTGGTTTTGAGAGAAAATAGTGCTGCTGAAGCTACAGAAAGTTTGCTGCTCCTGCCTAGCACAGGAGCTGTGTGCCTTGTGAGGCACTGTTGGAACAAGAGGAACCCAGATCAGCCAGATCAGAGTTTGGTTGTGCTGGTTTGAAATACAGACTTTGAGAAAGAGCATATAACTTATTTTTATGAGGAGAAAGAATATAAGAACTTTCAATGCGAGCTGTTTGCTGGAAGTCATAGTTGGACTTCAGGCTTTGGCTGATAGAGATCAGGAAAATCTGCATGGTTTGACACTTGCACAGATTACCAAAACTCCCCTGTGTGGCCTCAGCCCTCTGAAGAAAATGGAGTTGAACATATGCTCCAGGGAGTCACTGGGCTTCCTAGCAAGGGAGAGGATTTTCCTCCCCTGCTTCCTCAGCAGGGGGGCAAATGGACCCAGAGAGAAGGCATCAGCTGGGCAAAAAGACCGATTAATCCAGCGACATAGTGACACAGGCCAGTCCCAGGAGTCCTGAATTCTCACGCAGTCATGGATTGCCCTGTTAATGTTTGGAAAAGGGAAAGATTAGAAAAGAGGGACTTCAAACAGGTTACTTCGTTCTTCCTTGTTTTTAAACTCTCATCTCTAAATTGGGCAAAATTGGAGCACATGTTGGAAATTCAGTTTTTACTGGGGGTTGTCTTTTCTACACCCATGTGTGTACACATTCAGGAATTGTACACTTTTTGCTAGTGCTTATACTCTGTTTATATTGGCAGCTGTCAGAATTCCCTTTATAGGCAAGTGAAAAGATGAGTAGAGCTGTATATTGCCGTGTCTCGAATCACTCTGCTGGTTTTCCACCTTCCTTCATTAAGTGCAGTTCAGTCCCCATTTCCTGTCAGAACCGCTGCAGTTTCAAAATACTTTGCTATTTTAGTAGTTTGTAATCCAGACTTCAATGCAGTTTTTTTCTCTTTGAGAAAAGCCCTTTGGTAAACAGACCATTCTGAGTCACTGTTAGTCAGTGAAAATAGTAGTTTAAAATCCTTTCCCGTCAAAGATTTTTGGGACTCTTAATCCAGCCTCCTGTGGGAGCTAGTCCTTAGTCTGCTCTCACAAAAGAAGGAAAAATCTGGAGAAAAACTACCAAAAAGAAGATAAACATGGAAGAAGAGTTAGAGAGTCTGGAAGAAGCTGCTGTGGGTGGAGAAATCTGGTGATTGCTACTGTATGTTACAGAGTGACTCAAAAATATGCGGGAGGTTTTGAGAGAGTTGAAACTATTGTTAGAAGAAGTTAGACCGAGCTTTAACTGTTTTATTGTGGGACAGGATAGACAAGGAGCTGAAAATGAAGGAGACTATGAAGAGCTTTTGCTTTCCTAGAGGGAAGTTTACTGCTTTGAAATCATGTCTGCCCTTGCGCCTGAACACTGGAAGCTTTTGTTTGATAATGTCTTTGCTCTTTGTAACTGTCATGCTGAACTGGGGTTTCACCTACTTTCCTGAGCAAGACTGCAGATTTCACCATCTTGTCCCCTTCCAGGTGGGGGCACAAAGGCAGAAGAACATGTGGCCATTTGAGAATATGTTCAGCTTTACATGGAAGCTGCTCTAGAAGGAAAAGGCTCCTTTTTATGTAGGGAGAGGCTTGCTAGCATTACTTGCAGAAATGCTGCCTCCCTGTTTCTGGTGCTTGTGATGGTGCATGAACGAGACTTGTCATAGCCTAGTGGCCCGGTGTGGAGAGCTCCTGGGTTCATCAAGCTGTTGAAAGTTATTAATTTCCTTTTGTGCTGGCTACCAGCCTCCCTTCAACACTGCTGAAGTTAGGGGACTGCGAGAAGCTGCTGCTAATGATAAACTCTCATTAATAGGTCATTTTCCTCCCACTGATAGGATCTTTTATTGCCCTGTGCTGTGATTTACTGGGTGCCAGCCTTGCCATGTGTGAACTCACTGAGATCCCAGCTCTACCACTGGGGAACAGTCCTGCCCCTCTGTTCTTCATAGGTTTGCTTCTGTTTGAGTGAGTGGGAAGCTTTCTCTGAAATATCCTTTACCTTCCCAAATGGGCTCCCCTTTCTGAGCACAGTTCCGTTTAGAAACTCTTCCTGGCAGGACTGTGTCCTTTGGAAAACAGGTAAAGGGATGCATGTGGATTTACTGCATGAAGTGGAGGGTGTCTGGGTATTGGAGCTGTGCTAAGATGCTTTGGCACTTGGTACAGCCACCCTATCCACTCCCATTGGGTACTGCTCCATCCTTTGGAGATCTCTAGGGATTAACAGGCCTGAGCTACCAAGATAGTTGCATTTCTCACCTGCTAACAGCGGCAAAAACCTAGCATGCTTTAGCTTTTGAAATCTGTTAAATTGTTGCTGAAGTCTTAAAATATCATTATAGTATTAGAGATGGCTGAAATAATTGATATGACTCCAATCTTCTTGGCAGGCACATAGCGACGTTTATTAAAAGGCACACTTTTTATACACTGTTTTGGTACAATTGGACATGATTGGTCATTCAGACCAACACCTCTTTGTAAACATTTTTGCAAGTAAACAAGTTGGTAAAAACAGCAGGTGCAGAGATTGGAAATTGTTTGGAATGTTTTCTCTCTGTTCCTCCTGAGCAATGCTTGGGAAAGTCTATCTGACTTGCTTTCCTGCAGGCTCTAGTACTGCCTAATGCCTAAAAATTTCTCTTCGACTAGGCTGTCAGCATCTACATTAAAATCCTCTTCTTGTCTGTGCTCCTCTTACCAGTTGCCAAGAACAGGAATGTGCCTTGTTTAGGAACAGTTTCCAGAAGCCTGTAGGAATGTGACCCTGGTATGAGAGATGATAATTTTCCCAGGGATAACACTCTGTCTGGTCTAGTTTCCCCTTGAAGCATGGGGGAGGATAGGGACTGGGAGAAATCCCAGATGGAGGGTGAGCACGAGTTGAGCTTGACCTGCGGCACAGCACAGCGCAGAAAGTGCCAGTGCTAATGCTCAGAGAAGATGCACTGCTGCCCTGGCTCAGGAGGGACAGATTGCAAGGTGTGTCACCCTAATAATGTAAAAATGGTCCTAAAGAGACCACAACACGTGCTGGACCTGCTTTCCTATGGAAATGAGCTGACCTGGTTTTTATAGATTGAAAAATGAAGGTAAAACAGCCACATGGAAGTTGGGGATAAAATAGGCGGTATTTGGTGAGCAGAGATTTGGGCACTTATGGCTTTGAGGAAAATCTTGTTACTGTTATTTAAAAAAAGAAGAAGAAAGGAATTTGGCACAATTTTAAGAACATTAATGACTTGTTTTATTTGGTGGAAATGAGTTTCCATGGGTGGAAGATGGTCATTTTAGCAGGAAATTAAGGTCTTGCACTTTAAAAAAAAATACGAATCTGGTGCATTTCTCCAGTGTTTTATAAGAAGTTACTTTTTCTTTCCCATATCATTCAGGTTTGGGGGGCAGAGAATTGGTGCAGTTCTAGCGAGCTCTAACTGACCTCTGCAGTGAATTAATGGGAAATTAATCAGGATTTGTTGGCAAAACTGGGTGAAAGCTGAATTGCAAAATAGAATACGGCTGTAGTGTGTGGAGGAAGGCAAGGCTTGGACCCTTATGAGTCTTTGATACTCATATTATTGCTCTCTTCCAAACTGTAGAGACCTGAAGTCATACTGACTCACTGCCTAAGGCGTTGCTGGCCTGATGCTGAACTCCAGATTGTTTCAGAAACAGAGATCGTTGAGACAGGCATTAAAGATTTTAAGTGTTAAGGACTGGTTTGAATCTCAAATTTGTGTTTTCTTCTCCCTTTTTCAGTCTTTTTTTGTGTATTTGCTGAGGGAGTAGCACTTGCTAATCCACACTTAATCCGTTTTGCCCTTTGTGAGTTCAGTAATTGTGTTTGAAACACAGTGGATTTGCTGGTTTGTGAACCTTGCTGATAAATACAGGTGAGGTGTTTTACTGTATTCCAGTGTTCATTTCACTACTGCTGTCGATGAAACAGGAGCTGAAGTGGAAAAATGGCTGGGTCCTCATTACAATCTCACCCAGTTTTCCTTCCTGAGTCTTGTGCTTTCAGGATGCCAAGATCATTCTCTACCATACAGTACAGACATAGCAGTGAGCTACAGGTGGGGGATGGTTTCCCTACCTTTGCCATATGTGATCGGGCTGAAGGTTTTGCAGCTTTTTTTATTTTTTCTAGTTTCTAGGTCTCTAGAGCTCCAGAAATTCCTGTTCTCTCTATACTCAAGTCATCAGCTGTTTGGAATGATGTAGGATCTCTTAGGGGGATTTATGGCTAGCACCTTTGAATGTAAGTCTATATTGGAACAGGATATGAGTAAAAGGAAGCAGTCAGAATGAGCAGGTGTTCTCATACCCCCACTTTTGGCCATTCTGAGAAATGTACACATCAGGAAAATTATATTTAGCAAAGTTCAATGTC
Organism: Donacobius atricapilla; assembly: GCA_013397315.1. NCBI lineage: Eukaryota > Metazoa > Chordata > Aves > Passeriformes > Mimidae > Donacobius > Donacobius atricapilla. The sequence goes on along the minus strand of WBMY01007228.1, from coordinate 162,250 downwards.
CCTCCACCCCATCTCCCCCTGCAGCATTTCTTCTGTCAGCTCTGTGATTGGGCCAGTGTGATCTTAACTTGCTTTGCCATCTTTTGTGGTCACTGAGCTCACCAGATGTACTCTGATAACAAACAGTCCCAGGGCATGCTTGGCTAGACTGTCACTTTATTGCTGAGAAATTTCTGGGCAGCCAGAAAATGGCCCAGGTGAGCAGAGATGATAAAGTTGTCATAGGTGACAGCACGACAAGAGAAAGAAGTTTATGCTCCAGCTGTTGGGGAGGGGAAGGTTGCTCAGTACAACGAAGGGTGAAGTATATCAGATTTCTGTTTAAAATCTGGTCTAATATAGGAGTCTTTTTTGGACTGCCTTTTGAATCTGATTATTCACAGCTGTTCATCAGGGAAGGACATCCAGGGACATTAGTCCATTTTTAGAACATGAAATGAGGAGTTGTCTTTGGTTGGCTCTGTTTGTTAACTGGCTGGATTTGAAATGTCAGTAAACTGGTGTTAGTTTTGGACAGAGGAGTGTGGATCAACATGAGAGGTGGGGGTTAACAGCTGGTAAGAGGGAATGGGCCATGTGAGAGAGAGAAAGGATGTAAAACTGAATTTTCAGTGTTAAGAGTGTCTGTGTTTGCGTAAGACAGCCAGTGAAGGCATTGTTACTTTCAGATTTAGTTTTTTTTAGATTAAGAGTGGGCAAGCTTGAAAATTGAGAATTTCTCTAATAGACTTGAGATGACTCATGGAGGGCACATAACTACTTCCTGGGGACCTGACTGTCACCCCTATTTCTGCAAAACGTGTTTCCGGGGTTTCACGTGCAGTGAGAAGTTCATAATTAACCTGTATCCTGGTTTGAAATGTCTTTAACCCTTCCTGCCATTCCCATGTGTCCTTATGATTCTCCAGGAGTCATTAGAGGGATTGGCAGCCTTTTATTCCCCCATGACTGTGGAGCTCTTTTTCTGGTCGGGATTAGGTGTTAGTCGTATCTCCATGTGGTGAGTGCTGGGCACCCAGTTTCTACTAATGAGTAGAATCTAAAGAATCACACCCAGAAGTTCAGTAGCATTTAGGATCAAAAAAGTTTTTAATATTCACTTTTTAGGCAAAACAAGCACTTTTAATTTGCATAATTGCTCATGTCTAGATACAGTTCTGAGCTGTTTGGAGGCAGGAAAGCTTGGAGTTCTGCCAATCCCCAAGCAAGCCAAAAATCTATGAGATTAAAAATAAATCTCAAGACTTTTTATTGGTTTGTTTTGGGTTTTTTTTAACTCCTAGTAAGGCAGCCCTCATCCTAACGCAGAAGCAATCAGATCGTTGTTTTCGTGCTCTCCGTTTATGAGAACAAGAGGTCACTGGATGACATTACTGCTTTGTAAATTTAGAACAAATAAAAGGAAATGCTACTTCACCTAGTGCGTCGTCATCCTGTGGAATATACTGTTCCAGGATGTTAGTCAAAAGCTGTAGCTGGAACATAAAAAAGTAGCTGGACCATGCTCATTTGCAGCCATGTTCACCAACAGGGATAACCAAGCCTTGTGTTGCAGCTTGTTGGCTCATTGCTGTAGCTGGTAATGAACTCCCTGGACTCCTGGCTGGGAAAGGACAGCTTTCCAGGGGGAAGATTGCTGTGGCTTCTTTTAAGATGACAAGAACGATTTTATTTTTGTGCAAGATGCTAAATTGATGATCGCTCTTGCCTGGACAGCGCAGTGTACGAACAGCCTTGGCCTTCTGTCAGGTGGATTTCTGGGGCTGAAGTAGCTGGTTCAGGGCGAGGGAGGGAGCAGTGGCAGGGGGAGTGTGAGTGAGAGCTGCTGTCGCTCAGCCCCGTGTGAGTGAGAGCTGCTGTCGCTCAGCCCCGTGTGAGTGAGAGCTTCTGTCGCTCGGCCCCGTGCAGTAGCACGCGTGCTGCCCACCAGCCTGTGCAGGATGGAGCCGGCAGCTGCTGCACTACAGGGCAGGCACGGGGGCTGCTGGGGGTGTGGGGGGTGAGTGGCAGAGCTGCCGAACTGCTCTGCAAAGGAAGGGGCCCTATTAACACATTTCTGGATTCCTGATTATCCTTGTTAAGATGTTTAACTGTAATACTGCTGCATGTTAATGAGGGAAACAGGTTTGTATGGTTTCTTCATTTCCCCAAATAATTGCTTCACTAGTTACATTAAAATCTTGTCTGTCCTTCATAGTGAAGTCTAAATTGTCCCACGTTGTTTGCCTTAGGAACAAGCTTTTTAAAGAGGCTTATTCTTTTATTTCCTGTCTCTGGTGATACCAAGAAATCCCAGTGCAAATGTTGCTTTTGAACAGACTGATGGGAATGCTCTTCATATATTTATCCTGCACAGTTACATTTTTATTTGCAGTTTTGTAGTTACACAGTAGACCCTTTATTTTAATTTTGTGGCTCTTTGTCTGGATGATTCATGTATGAAAATCTTTTTATCTCTTTATTTATCCTCTTGTCTAAGAAACTTCAACTTTGTTCTTTGAACAGAGGGTTGTCTGACACTAACTGTGGGACTTTTAAGATGATGCAGTAGGTGACTTAAGAAGGAATTTGTTTTCTTTATTGGATGATCTGTCCAATGATCCAGGAAGTCAGTAGCCTCAGAAATTAATTCTTATCAAAGGAATGTCTGTATTTCTGTATTTTATGTCAATATTTTAAATTTCTTGTCGTCCAGTGTGATTAAAAACTATGCTGTAGTTTGCATTTTCCTTCTGTCCCCCCACAAAAGGCAGAAAAATAGGAAAAAGGACAGCACTGAGTAGGAGTTTCTGAAGCTGTTTTTCCCCAGTGCTCCAGAGCATGCCAGTGACTCAAATGAACCAGTGGTTCCTTACAGAATTTGACTGGTTTTACCGCTATGAAAGGTCCTTGGATGCTTCATCCTAGGATGTTTGGACTTTATATGTGCTACTGTTTATGTACACAACTATAGATGTTCTTGGTCTTATTACCAGGAAGAAAGTGAGGCCCAGTGGTGTCTGAACAAATTAGCTAACCTTGGTTTTACTTCCAGGGAAAAAGCTGCTTCCTCTTAGCAGGACTCAGACATGCCCCTTGTTCTTCTCTAACTTCACACTGATTTATGCATCAGTGTTTCATGCTCTGGAAAAAGTTTCTCTAGGGTAGCCATTCTTACATAGCAGAATTTTTGATGGAAATACGTTTACCTAAACACTTCGCTGCTTTCCCAAGGAAGCAGAAACATTCCTGTGATCACCTTCTTTTGAAATAAAATTTTTCAAAGCTGGAAATGTTTGAAGGAAAGTGAGGGAAGAGAGAAGTTCTTCAAAATTTTATTTTTGGAATAGTGTAAATATTTACTTCTGTGTGCCTACAGTTGATAGAGATCAGGTCATTTTGTCCAAGACAGAATGCTCCAAATGCTAACTGTGTTTCTAGTATGAATGGCCAGTTCTTTCTTTAAAAAGGGTTTCCTTTCATTTCCCACTTAATGTGTCTGAGCACTGATTTCTAGGTATTGGTTGTGCCTCTGGGTAAGGTGGTGTTATTGCAGGTGAATCTGCAGTCTGTCAATAAAAAGAAATCCAATTTGAAAACTGAAGACCTTAAAATAAAGCAGAATTTTCCAGGTGTATCTTTTTTGTTGACATTACATCCACATTTCTTGGCGGATGCTCTGAGGCACTTCAACATCAACTAAAAGTTTGGTGTTCAGCTTCAGAGGCTTTTATTTTTAATCTGTTTTATGAATGATGATGAGAGAAGTGAGAAACAGACTGGAAAACAGGGATGTCATATATTGGGGTGATGTGTGTTGGTGCTTCAGTGTTCATTAACAAAACTTTGGCTGAATGGTTGGGCCTCATGAGATTGACAGAATCCTAGTTTATTTTAATCTGTTCTTTCAGATGTTAGGTACAATTTGCTTGAAAAGCAGATGATGTAGACATTTTTTTTTTCATTTACAATATGTAGAGGGGTGAAGGAAAGTCTGGACTGCAGGAAATTTTTAAAGTTGACATAAAAGGGAGCCTTTTGATTTCTGTTAACAGAGCTCAACCTTAATACAGCTTTTCTCAAATCCTCATCTTACAAACACTTCAGTATTGGTCTAAATTAAGTCAGCTTGATGGAAATCAATACGGAGGTGTGCAAAAGAGACAGTGAGATAACTACGCTGTGGGGAAGAAGGACTTTTGTCTTAGGAAGAATAAAGGTTGATACATGGTCAAGTCTGGGCTCCAGCTGAATGGGCGGCCCTGAGAACAGCAGGCACGGTCCTCTGGAGAGCTGAGAGCTTTTATTTCTCTCTGCTGCCACCTGCTGACTGAAGGAGGGGGCGTTGGTGGCCGAGGGCACAGGGGCCTGGTCTCCCTGGGCAGAGGGAAACTTTGGCCACCCTGTGTGTCTTCTGCTGATTTGTTAAAATATTGTTTCTTTAGGGCAACTAATGCATAGGAATTAGTCCAGGGTACAAACACACTGACAACAGGATTGTTAGAAGGAGGCAAACTCACCACTCAGCCTCAGCCTGATAGGGGAACAGTTGTTAGAATATCTTTTAGGTATGTAGAACAAGCCCTCAGGAAACATGAGGGTTCAAATTGCTTATTTTGTTTCATTTCTCCCCTCCCCATGAGGGAGACTAAACAAATTTTTAATATGATATTGTAGAGCATGCTATCTGTTTCATGAATTGCTAGAAACTGGTATACTGTGCTATTAACAAAATGTCTAAATTTTTTACCAGTTTTAAAAGTACAGCAAGTCCTGTAAAAAGACTGTGCAAGGTCTGCACATAATTACTCCTGCTGCTCTCTTCTTGATTTGCATTGTGCTGTTATTTAGGTATGAGAGACTTCTTTCCTCAGTTCAGTTTTGGGAATGACAGCTAAAATCTCAGTGGTTCTGTACATTTAGGAAGAAATTAAGGTGTGCTGTGATGGAAGAGAAACACGGTTCAGAGCTGCAAATAACTTTCATTGTGCAGCTCTGAAAATAGCTTCAACAGACTGCTGTAGTGGTAAAGTGTTCTCTTGCTGTCTCTCACTGACATGTCCGCTCCGCATTTTCTCTCTCTTCAGATCATCACTCCATGTCGGAAGCTCATCCTTTGTGCTGATAACAGAAAAGAGATGGAAGATTGGATTGCAGCACTGAAGACTGTACAAAACCGTGAACATTTTGAGGTAAGAGGAAAATGTGTTCCTTTCTATCCTGTGCTTCCTCTGCTAAATCACAGCTTGTTTGAGAGTCAGCTTCCGGTGAAGTTAGTAGAAGTCATTTTATTGACTCTAATGGGTAATAGTGTTAGGATCTTCTGTAAACCTATTCCCAAATACATTGAAGTGATTCTCCAAAGAGTGTTTGGATTTGTATATGCTCTCTTGGGAATTTGGAGAAAATTTTCAGAGCATGGCTAGGTAATGAAGTGAAGTTCCCCTCCTGCTGTCTTTTCTATTTTCAGTTTTCCTCCTTGCCCTAATCCACATCTTGCCTGCGTGGTATTCTGCCAGCTCCAGTGCATCTACCTCCTTACTTGAGCTGAGTGGGACCAGCACTGCCACCACAAAAAGCTGTCTTGTGTTTTCCCCACTCTCATGCTTGTCTCCCTTATGCTGGCACAAGTATTTCTCTGCTACATAATCAGCCAGGTGGGAGAGCTGATCTCTCTGAAAATTTAATCCAACAAACAAATGGGGATAAATTCTCCAGCAGATAAATTCTCCAGTTCATTTCCCTAGACACACTTGTAGTAAGACAAGGATGAGAGGTGGTACAGGAGCTCTAGTGAAGGTGTGGCTTCTTCAGGTAGTCTTTTGTGTCTTAGAGATCTTCTTGAGTTTCAGCTAATGTGTATAAACTGCATGTGGCTCACTCTTTCCTAGTAAAAAAGTGTTCTGTTTCTGCGTTTTCTGACTGCTTCATGCAAGTCTTCAGAGAAAAAAAAAGTCTTGTTGCTCTACTTTAGACCTTGCTGTAATACATTCCTATCCTCAGTCTACCCAGTACAGCATGGACCATTTCTCAGGGATGCATAACTGGTACGCCTGCTCCCATGCCCGGCCAACATACTGCAACGTGTGTCGGGAGGCCTTGTCTGGGGTCACATCACATGGGCTGTCCTGTGAAGGTAAGTGTGCCCTCCTCTTCTGCCTGGGGAGCAACAGCCTCATTTTATTTTTGTTTTTGCCCATATACCCAAATACTGTCATCCCTTATTAAAGTCATGTGTCTGCAATGAGCAGATACACATTTCTGAGGTATCTGAGGAGGCTCCTATTCATGAGAATTACTGTATTTGTAAGAACATCCTTGTTCAATGTTTGAGTGGCAGGAGTTTGTTCTTTCTCAGCTTTGGTTTAGCAGAAATGCCTGGCTGTGCCCAGCTCATGCTTCTAACCTGAATGCAGTGACACCTGTTACACCCATGAATGCTGTGTAAAAGGATGGAGGAGTGTGTGACTATATAAATCATGTTAAATTTTAACAAGGTGATCACTAAGCTTTGTACAAGCTACTGGAAAAAATGATAAGGCAAGAATTAATAGCTAGATCAGAACACTTACAGCTGATCATTTTGGTGGTGCTAAGAAGGATAGAGTGTGCCCATGCTTTCTTCTGGAGCCAAATACACACTGCCACATTCGACCTTCTGAAGCAGGATTAAGACATTCTTCTCTTCCTCCCTAGTCTGCAAGTTTAAAGCCCACAAGCGCTGTGCTGTGCGGGCAACCAACAATTGCAAGTGGACAACTCTGGCCTCTATTGGGAAGGATATCATTGAGGATGAAGATGGGGTAGGTGTTAGTGAACTTTTCCTGACTTACCTTGATATTGGAAGCACTGTCTTGTGTTCTATAGCTTTTTTTCACTTCATAAATAGCAGATTCTTCCTTTACATGGAGCAGATTTCTACTGTCAGAGCATGAGATTCTGTGTGACAAGTCTAACCGAGATAGCAAGAGACTCCTTAGTAGGAATAAACTGCCATGGGCTGGGGGAGTTGAGATGAAATAATTGGAGGCATGGGGAACTTGAGCTAAGTTTTGGCAAAAGAGAAATAGATGAGTATTTGGAACAGCACCTTAGTATATTGGGACGTCTGATGCAAGTCACTGTTTCCTGAGTCGCATGGGGTGAGTCACCTCCGGCTGGATTCTGCCCCTGAGACAGACCAACCCTGGGTATAGTACAGACTGAGGAATGAGGTGCTAGAAAGCAGCACCATGGAAAGGGAGCTGGGGGTCCCAGTAGATGGCAAGTTGAACATGAGTCAGCAGTGCCCTGGCAGCCAGGAGGGACAGCCCTGTCCTGGGGTGCATCAGGCACAGCATCGCCAGCCAGGCAAGGGAGGGGATTGTCCCATTCTGCTCTGAGCTGGTACAGCCTCACCTCGAGTGCTGGGGGCAGTTTTGGGCACCACAATGTAAGAAGGAAATGAAACTATTAGAGAGCGTCCAAAGAAGGACAACAAAGATGGAGAAGGGCCTTGAGGAGAAGCCATGTGAGGAGTGGCTGAGGGCACTTGGTCTCTTCAGCTTGAAGCAGAGGGGAGACCTCATTGCAGTCTGCAGCTTGCTTGTGAGGAAGGACTCTGTGCCTGAGCATGATGTAAAATGCCAGAACTGGTCCTCAAGTGTTTTCTGGAAATTGCCTTTTCTGTCCTTAAACAGTGCACATGAAGCGTTGCTTCTCTATGTATCTCAGAGTCGTGATGCCTCCTGTACCTTTAAGCCTCTCTCCCTCTGTACCTTTTGCAGATCTCAATGCCACATCAGTGGCTGGAAGGAAACCTGCCTGTGAGTGCCAAATGCACTGTGTGTGATAAAACCTGTGGCAGTGTCCTGCGTTTGCAAGACTGGCGCTGCCTGTGGTGCAAAGCCATGGTGAGTTGAATAAGCATGATCATTCCAATAAAAGGACAGTTTTTGATCAGCTCTGTGGTATGTTCTTTTAATGGCACTTGCTTAGAATAAAATCTCTAACCATTCCGTCAGTGTTTGCCGTGAAGGACTTTATTGTTCTGCGAGAAATTTAATTTGTGCTCAAAAGTGTTGCTGTGATACATAAAAGCAAGACTTGAAAAAAGTATCCAACTTCTAGCCAAGCTCATCTAGTTTTGAGAGTGAGCTTTCATAAAAGAATCTAATTACAGTAGATATGAGTCAAAGCTTCAGTCATGGACTACCCTGAATTTTAAGGAGCCATTATTTGTTATTTCTACAGGTTGAAAAGGGGCAACAAACTATAAAGAATACTCAGCTATTTTAATAATAACAATTTTCCTTCCATTGCAATAGATTGCTCTTGCCTAACCACTGAAGTGATGCAGATCTTGCCATGTTTCCAATTGTCTATAATACTACTAAGAGAAGTATGACAAAATATGTTTTTAGAGTGGGGGGGCTCAAATGCCAAGCACTCTTATCTTGCAGTCTATATGTACAAGAAAAGCCCCGCTCTACTTTGTATTTCCTTTTTTGGGTGGCTTCAATAATCTCTCCTTCTCTTACCTTTTATATCCCTCTTGTCTTCCTGATTTGTTTTTTTTTTGCTTTCTTGTTGTCTTGAATTCCCAGCTTTTTCTTTTGTTGCTACTTCAGATCTCTCAGCTGAGGCTGGGATTTTGAAAGCAGAATGCCCGAGGGCTGCTAAAGCCACAGAATCTGGTATCTGGTTCTCTCAGCACTGAAAGTGCTGGTCTCATAAATTCAATTGGCCGGGAAGTACATACTAATGGAAAGAAGAGAATTTGTAGAAGGCTTTGATTAGATCATCTTGAAATAACTTTATCAATAAATTCATCAACTGACATTTTTTGGTGATTTCACCTCTCCACCTTTCTTCCTCTTACAACTTCTTTTGGGTAGCATTAGGAGTTATACCCCAGTGTCCAAAAGAGTCTGAATTATTCTTTTTTGATGGTGTTTCTAGGTACATACAGCATGTAAAGAGTTGTTGCCAAACAAGTGCCCTCTTGGGCTCTGCAAAGTGTCTGTCATTCCTCCTACTGCTCTTAACAGCATTGATTCCGATGGTAAGTATTCCTAGCAAGTAGCACTTCTTTCTTTTTGTCTTTGTCTGAGTCGTAGTCACTTCAGCTGGTACTATTAATACCAGGTTCCATCAGCTGAAAATTCTGCTTTTGCTGTTGCTGAAACTCGCCACTGGGAGCCATTGCTGAGTATGGCAGTGAACTGTTTGCTTTGCTTTTGCATTCAGTTTTATCTCCCTGTTATATCAGTATTTGCTGAGCTACAGCTGATTAAATTTATTGACAGTAACTGTATTGCAGAAGCAATTTGGGAAGGTTGGGGAAGCTGAAAATTTTGGCATGGTGCTAGGAGATAAGTGTGACATTTGGCAGCATGAGATGTGGTTCATGCTGGATTCAGGGCTGTGGACGTTTGACATTCACCCAGTGAGTGCCATAAGCACAAGGAAAATACTAGCTGCTTCACAGCTGGGCTGTGGTGGGGGCTGTTGGTTTTTCTCTCCATCCATCCCCATGGACAGCTTCACATCTCTTGGCTTTTCCTCCCTCTCTCTTCCATTTGCCCCAACAGGTTTCTGGAAAGCTACTTGTCCCCCTTCTTGCACAAGCCCTTTGTTGGTCTTTGTTAACTCAAAAAGTGGAGACAACCAAGGTGTAAAATTTCTACGAAGATTCAAACAACTGCTGAATCCAGCCCAAGTCTTTGACCTCATGAATGGAGGACCTCACCTTGGGTAGGCAGATATTCTATGGAAACAAAAATTCCTTGTAAATACCCAGAAAATACAAGGGATTTATTTGATGAAGCTCATCCTCAAATGTAACAGGAAACCTATTCCTCAGAGAAAATGAAATGGATGAGGTTTGGAGGGGTTTTCCTCTCTCTGTGTTAAGTGTTACTGATTAGCTAAAAAGGTTATTATATCCATTCATCAGTAATTGCAGGAGAGCTTGAGGCGTTTTGGGGAATTCCAGAAACACTCCCCTGGAAGAAGACCAAACATGGAAAGCTTGAATCCATAAGAAAACTTGTCAGCAAATAGTCTTGTTAGAGGCATCCTGATGTACTGCTATGAAGAGTTAATTTCAGTTAACTCAAGTGAACAGACAGATGTCATAGATAGCAAATTAATATTGTCAAGATGAGACTTACTGAGAAATAACTTACCTGAGAAGTCTGTGAAACTTCCGTCCCTCAAAGACTTTGTGGTGATACTGTGGAGAGATCTCTTACGAGTGTGTTTGGTAAAGATGGTTCTGCCCTAGGATCTAAGTTCATTTCAGACTTTTTGCCAAATTATACTAGGATATCTGTGGATATAAAAAAAAGTGAGTGCTGTGAAATAAATTTATGTATTTCTGCAACTCTCACTTAAAAAAAAAAGTTTGGTCTTTAGTTTGCCCCTTTCCAAATGTTTTTCTGTTGCATCAGATTTCAGTAACTTGTCATTAATTGGTGCTCCTTATAAAAAGAGCCAACACGAGGTGAATTTCCCTCATCTTTTCCTCACAGTGATTCCAAGTCTTTGGCTAGATCTGTAGTGAAGGGGGGCTAAATCTGGGAGTGTCCATTCCTGGATGAGTGATCATTGGGTTCTGCTCTCCTGAGAACTGTTGTGGTTCTTTGCCATAGCACATTGCAAAACACTGGCATTTAAAACTGCAATGTTCTGTCGAGGGGATATGTTTGGCTGAAAAATAATTTATAAAAGACTTGTAAAATTAAGTACCTTTCTTATTCCCCTCGCCATCTGGACTGACTCTCCTGAGGTATTTTGCTGTTAAGTAGGAATGGAAAGGAAGGGATCAAATACCTTCTCGAGCTGGGGTTCACACTTCTAAAACAGCTGCTCTTAATATATTTGCTTAAAAAGGAAGTGATGGTACAGGGTAAAGCCTGCTTCTTGATAATTTGAATATTTTCAGCCAATGCTAGTCAGACTTGCGCCATAAGATGTCGTTTCTGGTAGTCATCTTTTGTGTGTCAACAAGGGTTATAAAATAAGGATTTTTTGTGTACTACAGCAAATCCTATTTAGGTAATAATAGTAAAAAAACATATATACAAAGCCAAAAATAAACCAGGAGCAGGTCTCAAAAGTGTTCAGTAGGAAGTGCAGTTTCAAACAGGAGAGGTTGTTTTTATTATTCTGGAAAGGGTGAATGGAGAAATTCACACTGGTGAGCTGTTTTGCCTGCCTGTGGGACAGACAAGGCACCAGAGCAGTGATTTATGTTGCTTTCCCAGAAGGACTAAAGCTTGTGATATTTTACATCCTCTTGCAGTTGTCTCATGGCTGATTGACTGCATGACAATCCCCCTCTTGAGGCTTTGCTTTCATTGGTGTGGCCGGGAGTGTGAAGGCAGAGCATTTAGAACTGTGATAAATAGCTAGTGTTAGGCTGGATGCAGCAAGGCTGCAAGAAGGAGTTAATTCAGTGGATAGTCAGCTATCACATGCTTGTCTTTTCTTCTGTAGAGACAAAAGTGCCCTGCTTTAGTAGACAAGCTTGTCTTGGGAGATATTTCTGTAGTGAATAGCTATTGTAAGTTGCTTAGCTGTATTTATAATCCCTTAATTATAACCATTTTAATTCATCTGTAATCTGACAGTGACCTGTATTCAATGCAAAATCAGTGCTTACTTTAAGCAACACTGCCATGTTTATTACTTAGATTGGAATGATAATTTCTCTCTATAACAGCTGATTGTTTTTCCCTCTTGCTTTTTTCTTTCTCTTCTCCGTAGTTTGCGCTTATTCCAGAAATTTGACACATTCCGGATTCTAGTTTGTGGTGGGGACGGAAGCGTTGGCTGGGTTCTCTCTGAAATTGATAGCCTCAACCTTCACAAGCAGGTACCTGCCCCAAGAGCTTGTTTGGATGAAGGAATGAAATAACAACAATGTGGGCTGAGGAGGACTTTCCTTGGTCATGCAGATGTCATTTGCCCCAGGACTGAAGCTGCTGAAAGCTTACCATAGCAGTGGTCTTGCACTTGTTTTCTGCAAGAAATGAATCCAGTAATAGATTAATTTTTTATGCCTGTCTCCAGTGTTCTTCCACAAGATCCAACTCTTGGAGGAGCTCTGAGTACTCCTGCACTATCACCAGCAGAAACATGTTGTGAAAGAGCTGTGGTTAGAAAACTTGGGCGTTCCACGTGGGTTATGCTCTGTTCCCTTTCATTCTCGTGGTGTAGTATCCGAGTCTTAGGGGTGGGCAGAAACTTCACTGGGGTAGAGATACCATGCAGTGTTTTGCCTGGAAGTTAATTTTACAGAAACACAATGGCACCACCTGATGGCTAAATATAAACCTCTAGGAGGTTTACTATAGTGAGGTGCTTCTTGAGATGGTAGCTGTAAAATGTTCCTGTCTCAATTCACAACCAAAAGTAGAGGAAATTATTCCTTAATTTGTATGCTCTTCTGGCTATTTTCCCCATCCAGTTACTTTCTACCACCCTGGGATTAGCTGTTTCCGAGTGACTGGTGTGTGAAGGAATCAGTCATTTTACTCATAGCTGTTCCTAGCTTGTGTTTCCCCATTTGGATATCTCTTTTGTTGTTCTTTTCTCTAATGCAGTGCCAGCTGGGAGTGCTGCCCTTGGGAACGGGGAATGACCTTGCCCGTGTTTTAGGCTGGGGCTCTGCTTGTGATGATGATACCCAGCTCCCACAGATCCTGGAGAAACTGGAGAGGGCCAGTACCAAAATGCTGGACAGGTGAGGAACCATCACTGACATCATCTGCTCTTCAAGAGTTGTGTGAAGATACCCTTCCAGCAGAACAGGGCAGTCCTGACTCTGTCAAGCTTCTGGACCTCTTATTAATGCCAGATAACATTTTGTCATTGATAATCTGCTGTCACCCGCTAGCAAGAGAAAGTGGTCTGGCTTTCCATGTTTCTGCTGCAGAGCAGTAACAAGTGAAATTATCTGGGTTCCAGTGTCCTCTCTTCTGTCCCAGAGTCCTCATCAATTGAATTTGTCAGCCTTTGTAGTAGTTTGAAAACAAACTTATGTTGTAACCTAAGACAGCCTTGAAGTCATGACATTTTTTTAAAAGCAATTTCTTCTTGGTAAATCTAAACCAATTTATCTTGAGCTTGGCTTAGAAATGAAAACCAAATGCAGAAGTGGATGTCTGCCCTTGGTATTGATACCTCCTGTATGTATCTTTGTACATTTGAAACTGTCTCATGTCTTTAGAGTTTCATCTTGGCATCTCCTATGTTGAATGAAGTAATGCCAGTGGAATGTTTGTGGAGAGGGAAGAAGTAGATGTTCCCTGTGCTGTAGAATATTTGTTCATAGTGTCATCCTTCCTTCTTCCCCAGTTCAGCCCTTCTGTATTTCCATTGCCACTCTGTGGCTTCTTTATATCAGTGATGGCTCCCCAAAGTACAGTTTGTTCTGCTTTGAGGTTCTAACTTGTTACATTTGGATAACAGAGGAAACCATCTGCCTTGTAGTGACAAGTATGATTTTCAACAGGTGGAGCATCATGGTGTATGAAACCAAACTCCCTCGCCAGGCCTCCACTTCCACAGTCACTGAGGACTGCAATGAGAATTCAGAGGTATCACTCAGGAGGAGCAGGGGACTGGAGCACCAACCTTTGAGCACAAGATAGCAGGCAGTGGCTGAGCTCCAGTGGAGCAGAGCTGAGCCAGAGCTACAAACATCCGGGGCTTTCAGTCAGGGAGGTATTATGGAGAAAGATGGAGGTTGGGTTACCAGAGTCAACAACTATAATGAGGGATGAGGGGAAGATACTTTGGAACAGGACAGAAAGGAAATTACTGCCTTGTACTTGCTTCACAATGTCAAGTTGTTGAAAGAGTGGCAAGCTGCACAGCAGTCTCAAAAAACCCCAACACTTTTAGATTTATAGTTGATCAGAGACTCTAAGAATTGCATTGCTGATGATTTGTAGGTTCAGAATTAGTTTCTTCATCAGATTTAGGTCTTCAGTGAGTAACAGAGCCCTGGACTGTGGAACTTTTTCAGGGCAAAAAGAATCTGTGGAGTGATAGGTATTCTCAGAGGAGCCAGAATTTCACAGCATTTGTTGTAACGCTGGAAAGCAGCATGCTGGTAGCTTCTTTCTGACTATCAACAGGTGCAGAAGATTCTCTGCTATGAAGATTCTGTGGCTGCTCATTTGTCCAAAATTTTGACTTCTGACCAGCACTCTGTGGTGATCTCCTCAGCAAAGTGAGTAGTTAGAGGATAACTGCTCTAAATTGCACTGTGAAAATCCTGTGACAATCCTTGCATGATTTTGTTTTCCTCCTTTGTCTAGGGTGCTTTGTGAGACAGTGAAGGATTTTGTGGCTCGAGTAGGGAAAGCCTATGAGAAGGCAACAGAAAGCTCAGAGGAGTCAGAGGTCATGGCCAGGAAGGTAAAATTTGAAAAAATGTTTGGGTTTCTACTTCTGAAGTGTAAAACTGCTCTGTTTTCAGACAACTGGGATAGCAGCAGTTTGGTTAGCACTAAAAGAATGAGCTACACAGGCAACTATTATTCTACTCACATGTCATTCTTCTTCATGTAGTGCTCTGTCCTGAAGGAGAAGCTGGACTCATTGCTGAAGACACTGAATGATGAATCTCAAGCGTCTTCCTCTCTGCCCAACCCTCCTCCCACCATTGCAGAGGAGACAGAGGACGGGGATGGCTCGGGCAGTGCGGGTGACTCTTCAAGCGAACTCTCAGTGGGCTCGGCATGCCCTGCACGGCCCCAGATATTCCGTCCCCGAGAGCAGCTCATGCTGAGAGCCAACAGCCTGAAAAAAGCCATTCGCCAGATAATAGAGCATGCAGAGAAAGGTACCCCACCAGGAGTCCTGCTCATAACTTCCTACAGCCTCTTAAGTATCAATTTCCTTCATTCTGGGGGGCAGCAGGCTTCTTTATTGAAAGCAGCTTTCCTGAGCTAGAGAAACTATTCAGTCAGCCTGGCTATTTTGTTTCAGTGTCATCTCTGCCAAGCCCACCTTTTGGAAACATTGCTTGGTAAATGAGTCTGAAGTTCAAGGTGTGTTCTCTTCCAGCAGGCTGGTTTGGGAAGTTCCTACCCTCCCACGCTGTTAATTTGCATTTCCTGTCTGTCTCCACCCATACTGCAATTGTGTCAGTGCAGCTCTTTGTGTGGCCTTGCTGTGAAACAGATCTGAAAATACTTGGGAAGAAGGGATTTTAAGAATTTTAACTTTAATTGTTTCAATCTCTTTATAGCAGAGCCCAGTGAAACATTGCTGTGGTACAACTGCAGAAGAGGGCAGGAACTTCTTAAGTGAGCTTTATCCCTAGGAAAAACTTACAATACTGCACTTTAGTGCAAGTCAGTTCTGTTCTGACATTAACTTCTTAGGCAGGTGGTCCTCTTCTCCACATTTGACCCTTGTCTCTCTCCAGGCACACATCCCCAGTGCTCCAAGTTTCTTTTCCTTTGGAAGGCATCAGTCTCCAAATGTTAGTCATAAAGTCAGGGGTTAACTGAGACCAAAGGAATTACTTAACAGATTGTTACTGGAGATAAAAGCATTGAAGTTGCAGACATAACGTCCATGCACACCCAGGTGTGTCCTCTGAACAACTGTGTAGTAAGTTACAAATCTTTGCAATGTTGCTTGGATTTCCAGCACTGCAGCATTGTATACAACATTTGCTGAAGGTGAATAGTGGAAGTCCAGCAAACAGCCTGCTTCTGGTGAAGTAGGAGGCCTTGACCTCAGTGCTCCCTCACTTTGCTGCTGCTTACCTTAGGCCAGTTTGATGTTTGCGAAGTTCTTTTGGAGCCCAAGCAATTTGCTTAATCCAGCCAGAAGTGTTCGTGTTTCTGCTGGGTTGGATTGCTTCGTGGGCAGTTCTGGTGAGCTACAGGGTCTGCACAAGGGAGAGGAAGAGACTGAAAGAAGGGAGTGAGCTGGTAGAGCAGCTGAGGGCATTCGGAGCTGTGCCCTGCTGGGGCTGCTGGGGAGGAAAAGACCTGTTGATTGCATGCAAAGGAAGTTTTGGTTTCTTTAGGCAGCATGCTAGTGTTTAAATCTTATCAGCTCTTGAGCAAACTCCAGTTACATTTCAGATGTGTTTGTTCAACTTTTCCACACTGTTTTTCTTCTAAAGTATGCAATGTGATTCTTTCCTCTGGTTGTATTGGTTTTTGCCAGCTGCTATTTTCGTCCTTTTTGATTATATGTGTCTAAGTTCCCTTTTCAAGTGCCCTATGTTATTGCACCACTACAGATTAAACAAACAGGAAATTCATTAATCATTTCATGTCTGCCTGGTTAGAATTCCTGGGAATATCTAAGTGCAAATGAATGGAAGCTCATCACCTCTAGCACAGTTTACATCTCAGGATGCCGGAGTACCTGTGGCATTAAAAATAGACACTTCTATTTAGACTCTTCCCTGCTAAAGAGCTCAGCAAAGTAAACAAGGAGGCTAAGCCAACCTGCTTCCAAAATCTCTCCAGGGCTGAGCTGAGACAAATGATAAAGGAAAGTTTTGTGTTATTCCTGTTCTTTCCTTTAAGGAATCGGGACATTCCGAGTCCCATCCTGTTGTTATTTACATGAGTGGGAGGTATGCCTTGCCAGAAGAGCTGTGAGGCACTCACCTACTTTATCTCTTCATACAGCTGTAGATGAGCAGAACGCCCAGACCCAGGAGCAAGAGGGCTTCCTGCTTAGTCTCTCAGCCTCTGAGGAGGGCAAGGAGCTGAGGAACGAGGATAAGATTTCCATGCAGTCATCACACAGCAGCAGCTATGGAGTGTCCAAGGGGAGGAGCCAGAGGAAAGGTACTGCTCTGGGGCTGCCACCGTGCAGGTCTTGCCTGTGGATTACAATTTTGTTAGTTGTAAAAAGGGAAGGAGTTGTGCTTTATACACCGCATTTTTTGCTACATCTCTCATGGCTGGTCCATGTTCTTAGCATATGAAGCCTAGGATTCAGAAATTTTCTTGCACCTTAGCCAGTAATCTGGGTTCTCTTGGCTTCCAGTGCTTGGACAAGGACAGTCTTGTGAGCACTTTCTGTGTCATCCTTTGGAGATGACAGAGAACAGCAGCCAGTTTGCTTTAGTAACTGTTACTTGAGTAATTTGTTAAAGATCCCTGCTCACTGTGGTTACATTTGGAAATTCCCTGAGTATTGGTTTGGAGCCAAATACCCTGTCTGTTGTGCTGCTGGCACCAGCTTTCTCTCATCTCCATTTCTAATATTTTTCTTGTGGCATTTTGATACTTCCAGTCTGTGGAATTTTCCAGCAGGACATCTGTGACATCTCTGCCTCTTAATGACTGGTTCTGTCAATTCTTTGTTTTCTGGGGGCTCAAGTGTTTTGCTGTTGAGTGATTCCTAACCCAGTCTTACTACTTGGCATGTGCTGGTCTGAATCCCAGCACTCTGTTTGTCAATAGCCAAGTTTGTGTTGTGTTTTACAGCCTCCAAGTCTCCTTGTGAAAGACTAATAAACAAAGGAGGTTTGTCACTGGGCAGCTCTGCATCTCTTCCTCCCCAGACAGGAAGCCGGGACAACTTGCCAATGCTGAACACAAAAATCCTCTACCCAAGTGAGTGTAACACCCACCACTTCCTACCCAGGCAGCCAATTGGAGCATGGGTGACTGCAGCACAGGCTGCACTCCCCATGTGAAAACATGAGATTGTCCTGCCAGATGCTCTTTGTTGCAGGGTCAACCATGAGAGAAATCCCTTTGTAGATAACTGCAAGTGGAGACTTGGAATGAGCTGTAGTAGTTTCCAGTTTGTAGCTAAGTCTTAGATGCAGATTTTTATTAATAGCATGAAGTGGCAGAATTGAGATGCCAATTGCAAGGAGATGCTTATCTCAAAGTTACCATGAGAGGGGGGAGATGATGGTGTTGAGAAAGGTTTCTGCAGAATGGCAGCCATAGGCTGGGAGCAGCAGTTGCTTTATGTGAAGGGTAAAGTGACTGGAATTGCACAGGCCCAGCAGAATTCCCAACTCCCACATGATGTGCAGTAACTTCTCCCCATCACTGTGGCAGTATCTTTCCATCTCTTCACCCAAATTACTTGTTCAAATTGCTCCTTCCGGAAGCAGATAATTTACTTTCTCTCTGACAAACCTACTATTTGTGGGTCACCAGTTAATAATTTGAGAAGCAGGAGACAGTAATCCTTGAACAATTTGGATCATAGCTTCAGTCCTGCTCCTTTTCCTCTATTTACTCCATGAGGGATATTGCATGTCTCACCGTAGTGAAAAAAAGCTGCTGCAGACACTCCCTTTTCCATGTTTCTATGCAACTGTGCTGCTAGCCTTAGGCAGTACGCTGTCAGTCAGAAACCCTGTTGGCAGCCCCAGAAATCCTTCTCCTTGTCAAAAGAACGAACCTCTGGTGTGAAATAAAGCACTAATGCTATTTGCGTTCTTCATGAATGACAGGGAATAATGTATCAACTATTGTTATCTTGTCTTGGAGATTGAAGTTACCTGCTTTCTGCTTATTAGTCATGCTCTTCTCCATGGTCAATTTTCCTACAGATATCCGTGCTGGCATGTCAGGTTCTTTGCCTGGGAGCTCTGTCATCAGCCGATTGTTGATCCATGCTGATCCCTTTAACTCTGAGCCTGAAAATCTGTGAGTATGCTCAGGAGCTAGAAGGGAAGGAGTGGGCGTTTGCAAATGGACCTCAGGAGAGAAGGGGATTAGTTTATAGACCAAAGTAACGGACTACAGCAGCCTTGAGTGACATAAATGGATCCACATGCTGGATTCTAGGGCTTAAGTATCAGCTTATGGAGTTACACATGCAGTGACACATCTGACACAGTTAAGCTTGGTGATCTTTTCCAATCTGAATAATTCTGTGTGAGATAAGCAGCAAATGGTACCACGACTTAGGAGTGGAAATTTTGTTCTTCTGTTTGGCAGTGAATGTTACACAGAGAAGTGTGTCATGAATAATTACTTTGGAATTGGACTGGATGCAAAGATTTCTTTGGACTTCAACAACAAACGTGATGAGCACCCAGAGAAATGCAGGTGGGTTTGGTTTTAAATGACCTTTGGATTGATGCCAAAAGTGACCGAACCACTTCTGTGTGGTTTTGAAGCTGATTGTGTACAATGTGCTGAATAGGTGTATTGTCTGCATAATGCTCCTTCGGGGCTTGAAATCATGATGGAGGAGATAAGTTACTCATTTATTACTGATTCATTATGCTATAAGGTACTTAAGTTGCTACAACGGTGCAGATTTAGCACATGGGTTCTCTTTATGTCATCTCACTCACAGATTTTTCTCCTGGGTTTGCCATTTAGCTATGAGAGAAGCACATCTCAGTTCTAAATGTGGCAGAGGCTGGTTTTGGCATTGATCATGACTCAATACAAACCACAAGTTTGGCCTTTTGAATAGCTGAGCAACTGCAAGGTGCTTTGTGCAGTCTGGGATTGGCTACATTTGCTGTGTATGAGCTAATAGAGCTGAGCACTGTTGATGTCCTGTTGTATGAGATGGACAAGTTCTGTGCCGGGGCAGTCTGTGCATGTTTCTGGTAGTGTCTGTTACTCATGTGTGATTCCTACCTGATGTTTATTTAAAGGGAAGTAGTTTCCTAGCACAGTGACCACTTGGAGCACTTGACCCTTTTTGAAGCAAAGCACCTTTGTGGTTTAGGATGTAGCAGGTACCATTTCAGTGTGAACTTTTTATTCCTTCTTAGTGAAAGGGTAAATGTCTGTGCTAAGTTCTTCTCTTTTTGTTTGCCCTTAGAAGTCGTACTAAGAACATGATGTGGTATGGAGTATTGGGGACCAAGGAGCTGCTGCACAGAACATATAAAAACCTGGAGCAGAAGGTCTTGCTGGAGGTGAGGAATTAGCATGTTCTTCTGTTCCTAAGACTGGGATGCCTAAATCCATCTCCTTCAGGCACTGTGATTTTTGGCATAGTGATTTGACTTGGTGATATCTGCTTGCCTGAAACAATGTACTTGGCTATTTATCACCCTGAGCTAACTAAAAGTGGCTTTTCCTGGTTCTGGAGCATAATTTGTATTCTCAGCCTATAAGGGAAGAAGTATCATCCTGCTGGAAAGTATTTGCTGTTCCCAATGCATGAGTAAGATAACAATCTTATCAGAATGGAGAAGATTGTTATGTTCCATGTGGTATCTCATGTGAACACATCATTTTAGATGGTGGGTGCAGTGGAAAGCTCTGAATTTAACTGTGCTATAATGTGCATCCAACTGGAAAAGAAATATTTTTATATAGATCATGTACAGCATAAACAGGTAACTTGCAGGAGAAGACCCATATCATATGGATGTTTCTGCCAAGCCTCTCAGGTGTGCCCCGTTCCTGTTAGAGCAAAAGAAGCAAGAGTATCTCTCTAAAATCTATGTCTGCCAGAAGATGTGTGGCTCATGAGGCTTGAGTGGATACCTTCTACTCTTCTAGACCAAGAATGAGCAGGAAGAAACCTGAATTAATGTATTACTAAGATGGTGCTGGCTGTTTTCTATTCACAGAGCATGTGCTCTGGCAGGAGGGTCTCTCTCCTGCTGGGCTGAGAGTAGTGTTGCCTTCATTTCTGTGCAGTGCGATGGGAGGCCCATCCCTCTGCCCAGTCTCCAGGGGATTGCTGTACTCAACATTCCCAGCTATGCAGGAGGCACCAACTTCTGGGGGGGAACCAAGGAAGATGATGTGAGTATTCTCTAAGACCATGCAGGTAATGTTTCTACTTACTGTTGCTTCTGAGGTCGCAGCCTCTGAAAATAGTGCTTGGAGGAAGATGGCAGGGGGCTTGTCTGCATGCCCTTTCTGTTGGAAGTGGCTGAGATCCTGAAATCCAACCTTGAGCAGCTTTCAGACCCAGGCAGTCTGTAATGATTCAGAAAAAAACATCACCAGAGCATTTGGACCTGCAGGACGTTCTTTAGGTTGACCTTGTTCCCACGGAGAAGTAAAGAGAAGTAAATCCCCTTGAAGGCTAAGGCAGCTAGATTCACTCAGAAACATTGTAATTTTTGGAAATGGAGTGCCTCCTCTCAAAAGAATAGTTACTGCCTTGTGGCCTGCAGCCTTCATGTCTGCATTATACTTTAGCCATTGGAAGCCTCCTGTTTCTCCCTCCTAGCTCATTCCAGATCTTTACCTTTTAGTCTTGTTGTTAATTGTATATAGATTAAAGAACACAACTGAAAGACAAGCCCCAGGTTGACACCAATAGGGGGTAAAGCAAACCTCTCCAACAGAGTTGTGCCTCAGCCAAATTCTCTCTCCCTTGTATGTGGCAGACATTTACAGCCCCTTCCTTCGATGACAAGATTTTAGAGGTGGTAGCTGTGTTTGGTAGCATGCAGATGGCAGTGTCACGTGTGATAAACCTTCAGCATCACCGGATTGCACAGGTATCAGCTGCTTTTGTGAGCTCTTTCTGCCTGCCCCCTCTCTAGCTGGTGACTTTGTAAAGCCCTTCTTTCTGCTCTCTCTGGTCCGTGGAAAGAGCATCCACCAGGGCTAGAAATGGACATGCTCAGGGGCAATTTGAGTATGGAATTTGTTTCATTGTAGTAGGAGTTAGACTGACAACTCAAATACAGATTAGTCCAAAGACAAAGGTGTTCCCCACTGCTGGAGAGTGAGGTGTGTCCTGCTGCCCAAACCTCTGTGCCTCAAGTAGCACCAAAACTACAGGGCCTGGGGAGGGGCTTTGGAAAGACAGAAAATGGCTTATGCTCTTGGAAAATCAACATTTTAGAGCTCATCTGACACAGTCACTCCTTGCAGTGCCGGACAGTAAAGATAGCAATCCTTGGAGAAGAGGGAGTTCCCGTGCAAGTGGATGGAGAAGCCTGGATCCAGCCTCCGGGTTACATTTGGATTGTTCATAAGAACAGGGCACAAACCCTCACCCGAGACAGGGTAAGAGCATCCTGAATTCCCTGTGCAGTACACATGTGTTTCAATGTCACATTTTTCTGGAGAGCATGGCAAGGGCCACACATGAACATTGTCTTTGTGAATACAAGCAGCATGTTTCATTACACACTGTAAATCTTTTGAGAAAGAGCGTGATTAAACTTGCATTCACCACTTGGGAAATGACAAAAATAAGGTTGTTTATACAAGCTTATTTTACTTCCTTTTCTAGGTGCCTTGTGACAGTGTTTCTTAACACGCTTGCATGCTGTTTTTTCCACAGGATGCCTGCGTTGCCAAGCGCTGTGGATTGTCTAGATTCAGACGGTCAATGTTTTAATTTCTCATTATTGTTCAGTATGTGGCTTATACCTCACTGACCATGTAAAACAGTGTCTTACGCCTTGTTCAGAAGTGTGTGTCAGTCTCATCTGATAATTTTCAAATATATCTAATGAGCACCAGCAGATAAGAAAGCCTCCATGATTTTTTGCTGTATGATTGAGCAGTGGTCAGACAAAAGAAATGATAAAGACCCTGCTGTGGCACAGACAGACTTTGTGTCCTCCCAACCCTGTGACTGTCCATGCATAAACAGCTCAGTCGATAGCAGCTCTTCATACTTTCCAGCATAACACCCCTTTACCCAGCTTCAAGAGCTAATCAAAGTCCTCTGCAAAGGACTCACCTGGTGAATCAGAAGTTGTATGACAAAGGGAAAAAGGGAAAGCAGCCTGATGCAGGCCTGAGGCACATTACTTGTCAGGGAGTTACAAAGATGACAGTATGAAAAGAAAGCAAAGGTGGGCACACAAAGCCCCTGTCATGGTAGGATGGGGCACTGGAGACCTCTTAACTGGGAGACCAGTGGGTATTGATCACAGAACTACAGAATGGTTTGAGTTGGAAGGGACTTTAAAGGTCAACTAGTCCAAGCCCCTGCCTTGGGGGAGGGAGACCTTTCAGTTCACCAGGTTGCTTAAATCCCCACCAGCCTGTGGTCTAAATGTTGCCAGAGATGGGGAATCCACCACCACAGTGCCAGTGTTACATCCCCCTCATCATATTAAATCCTTCCTTGTATCTAGCTGAATCTATCCTCTTTTGAGTTCAAAGAGTTGTCCTGTCAGCTCTGATGTGAATGCTGTGGAGAGGAGAGAGGAATAGTGCACACAATCTATTGTGAAGGGTAAGAGAGCTTCTACAGCGTCACAACTGACACTTGGAGGGAGAGTGACTGAAGGAGATAGCACAGAGAGCAAGAGAGAACAGGATTGCTGCAGTAAAGGTAAAGGGAGGGAAAAAAGGAGAGGCATCTATGTGTGGGCATGATGGGCAAGGTGGCATGAAGCACAAGAGATAGTGAGGACAAAGTAGTCCTTTGTGAGTGTACTATGTGTTGGGCCAGTAGAAACCGTACCTATGATTGTGCCAGCCCATTCCTAATTGCCTACCAACTTGGTTTTGCAGTCATGGGATTGGTGCTGAGGAAGAGGTTCCAGTTTTGCAGCTGCACACTCAACTTTGTCTCAACTTATCCTTGTTTTTCCTTCTGTCCTTTTAAAGGTCATTGCATGCCCCTTCTTTCACAAGGCAAACCTGTCCTATTCAGTTGAATTGGGGTCCTCCCTTCATGCATGTGACCCTGTACCTTTGGTAACGTTTTTCAAATGTGATTTGGGATATGTAGTTTCCTAAACGGAAGATGGAAAAACTCAAATTCCCTGATTTGGCCTTGTCTGGACCACTGAGGTGTCATCAGCAAGAGTGAGATCAGCAGGTAGTTTGCACTGAGCTGACAGAGCCTGGTTTTCCAGTATCAGGGGCAGTAGATGAAGGGAGTGCTTTACCACAGGGCTCCATAGTTTTCATTCTCACCATATTCGATACTGATCCTTCTACTTTGGATCTGTTTTGCTTCTTTCCACACCACTAGCTGCTGCCCACAAGAATATCAGTTAGGTTGCAAATGGGACAGGTCTTAGCTCTGAGTTCTACTGCTTGGCTCACCAGTTGTTAGGGAAGCCCAGCTTACTTACAGATAAGGAGGAGCCTTGAACATTTTTAATTTCAAGTTCTGAAGTGTCACAGTAACACTGAAGTATAAAGGTGATACAGCTGCTTAAGGAAAAGGCTGCCACCAGTAGGGAATTGTTGAAGTTTGTTAGTCTGGCCCTCAGAACTGGTCCAGTAAATTTGACTAAAACTTATGCTTAAGCTGAAATTTTGCCAAGGCAAGCATTTGGCATGGAAAACTTCATCCCAGCCAGCTAGTTAGCAAAGTTATAAGCAACTTAACTACTAGGCCCTGCAGTGAGAAGTGCCTGTACCAGATCTACATGTTTTACAGGCACAGTCACTGGGTTTTTATAGGAGCTTTACAGGGTACCTTATAGTTTTCTTGCTGTGTTTTTAGGCATTTGAGAGCACCCTGAAGTCTTGGGAGGACAAACAGAAGTGTGAGTTGTCACGACCCTCCTCTTTCTCTCTGCAACCAGAGATAATGTCTGAAGAAGAATCCACCCAGATCATCCAGTTTGGTCAAGCTGCAGGTGCTCTGATCCACAGGTGTGACTCAACTTGCTTTTAGTGAATAGAGCATCCTTTAGGGCCTGGAGTTCTTGTCCTGCTCCCTGTTTCTGGAGATGTTTCTGTTCAGTCTTACCTGCTGCATTGCTAATTCATGTCACTGGGAATAGCATCATTCACTGTTCAGTGTCCCAGCTAAACAAGGACTGAAGCTGAATAAGCTTTCTTAGGCCATTTTGAACAAAAAACATTACTTTCATGAGTGGACATGAATCCTTTAATCCTGAAAGAACCTGTTACCTTTGAATATAAAGTAGCTTTTTCAGAAAAGAAACAAAAGCCTCTGAAGGAGCTCAGATGACAACCTGGGTTCTAGTAACCCTGATGCCCAGCAGAAATTTTTGTACAACGCCCAGAATGTATGCTTACCTGCTCACCCCTTAGGCATTCCTTCAGGCTTCTGAGAGAAAATTCCCAGATTCATTAGAGAAGGTTGCTATAAGTGCAGCTGCCTGTTACGTCACTCTGGGCATATTAAAATACCTGGGTTGTATTTCAAACTGATCCCAGTTTGTGTGCAGAATTGAATGTGTTGTGCCTGTGTGAGCTGCATTTCCTTGCCTGTGCATGCTCAGTGTGGCAGGAGAACTGCCCTGCTTTGCCAGAGGCTGTGCCCCTCCATGATCCCGGCTTGTCACTTGGGTGGGTGTAAAGATGGGATAGCCAGTCAGGAGAGATCTCCTGCTTTGAGCATAGGCTGATACGATCTGTAATTCTCTCTTCAGCATTCGGGAAATAGCTCAATCCTATCAGGACATGGAGCAGGAGCTTGCCCATGCTGTCAATGCCAGCTCCAAGTCTATGGACAAAGTCTACGCTAAATCCAAGTCTACAGAGGTACTGCACTCACTCAGCATTTCCCATTTTGTCCTTGCTCCACAGCTCTTGGTTTTCCATTCTGACTGACCAAAAGTAGGCCTTGCTAGTCTAAGACTTCTTCCTTTTGACTGCTCAGACTTCTGCATTTCCAAGCTTAACTTGTGCATGAATTGCTTCCCTGCAGGGTCTGAACTGCAGCCTTGTTGTAGAGATGGTGAATAATGTCAAAGCGCTGCACAATGAGACAGAGCTGCTGCTGGCAGGCAAGATGGCACTGGTAAGGAGCACAAAGCAGGAGGAAAAAGCAGCCTCTCACTTCCTCCCCTCTCCTCCCATTTCCTTGGCTTGCGTTTTGCTGGTCTTGGACTCTGAGTCAGTTTAGAGGTTATAATCCAGGAATCATTTGCTACAGAAATTTTTGCTGCATGGGTGTGCTGTGGAGCTTGCAGCTCAGAAAATACAGGAATTGTTAACTTGGTCTGGGTAGAGTACTTGCTCTGCGCTTCCTTTCAAAAGAAGGAACTGCCTTGTTAGCTAGGAATTTCAAGGCAAGGGCCTGGCTGTGTGTTCTACCATGAGGCTTTTAACTCTGCCTACCTTCTATTCTTGATCCAGCAATTAGATCCTCCACAGAAGGAGCAGCTCCAGGCAGCCCTGGCAGACATGGACCACCAGCTGAGGAAACTGGCAGACATCCCTTGGCTGTGGCAGCTTATGGAGCCCTGTGATGAGGAGGTGAGGAGAACTAAGGCTATTTTTCTCTAGATGTTCTCTTTTTCCCTAGTTGGCTGTGTGTGTTTGACTTCCTGTTACTGTATGACTGATGTGAGAAAAACTTATTAAGAAAGAAACTTGACTCCCTAGGGCTAAAGGAAGTAATTTCCTGCTAAGATCCCTTGCCTAACGTGGGATTAACTTTCTCTGTTTCCTTTTCTGTCTTGATCAGAATGAGTTTAGAATTTTTTTTTTTTTCTTACAAGATCATGGAACTGGGCTTGACAGTGTTTGTTGCTCCTAGTCCATTCCAATCAGTTTATGACTGTGTGCTTGATTTTCCCTTTCTGTTGTTGCAGAACCAGATGCTGGATTATTCTAAACGCAGCCGCAGTGGCAAATTCCGCCTGGTGACCAAGTTTAAAAAGGAGAAGAACAACAAAAATAAGGAGGCTCATAGCAGCATGGGATTGCCGGGTACCCAGTCTGCTCATTCATTGTGTTTTTTTGTCACATCAGTGTGGTCACACCACTCCCTGTTCTTGGTCTGTGTCCTCACACATCCTCTCCTTCTCTCTCACCTACATCTGCCTCTTCTTGCAGGTCTGGTCAGTCTTTTTCGTGTGACAGGATAGCTTATTGCTCCAGTCTGAGTCATGGTCTCCCTGTACCATGCAAACGTTCCTGAGCAGGAACAGGAGGTACCCTCTGAAGAGGGTACTGCACAGATTTCCAGAGATATTTCAGGGGGTGCTTAGGGAAGCGAATTTGAGGATTTTGGAATTTCAAGTATAAAAATGACTGTGGGGCCCAAGTCCGCGTAACTCCAGTCTTTTCACTGCTTGTTCTCTATGATGCAGTAAATTATATTTTTCTCATGGATTCACCTTCAGGCTTTAATCAAGTTTCATGTCTAATTGGCTAGGGATCAGCATCACCCCTGGTGCTCTCTGACCTTTAATCCTATTGGTCAGTAGATAAAAACTGGCCATGAATCAACAAATTGCCATTCAAGACACTTTCTCTCTAAATTGTTCTAGTTGATTTTTGGTTAATGCTCTCCTTTTGAAGGCTTTCTTCCAAAATTCAGAAGTATGACTTGTTCTGTTTGGCTCTTGGGTCCTGTCCTCTGCCATGGAGTTGTGGGTATGGTCTCCTGTCTGACAGGCTGGTGTTCATTCACTGACTCCCAAAACTGGGAAATTTTATTATTCTCTTATTTAGAGACTATGCAAGAAGGTGGAAGTCTTAAACTCTTCCTCTCTCCCTCAGACAAGGGGGAGAGAGGTTCCCATTTTGTTTACTGAGCACAAGTGGTTGTACATAATAATGTGCAATTTAATTTGTGCTGTGATCATATATTTTATGAATCTGTTGTTTTGTACACAGAATTTACACAATGAATTCACTCTTCTTAAACATGGGGGTAAACTTGAAAAAAGTTGTCCCCATCAAAAGATACCCCATCAAAACAAATATGCACTTCCTCCTGGCTATACTGCAGCAGGCCTCTTCTTAAGAGAACATCTCTTGCCTTGTTTTGCCCTACCTCCTTCATTTGAGATTGATGGTTGTGCTACCCTCCCTTCAGAGGCCGTGGTCCTGCTTGCCCTCCTCCTCTGGCACTCAGTGCTGTGGTGTCCTCATCTCTCTCTGTCTCCTGGGATTCTGGGTACTCAATGCACTCTTGCTTTTCCATCTCTGACAGTTCACCTCTGGGGAACGGAGGAGGTTGCGGCGTGGCTTGAGCACCTCAGTCTTTGTGAGTATAAGGATATCTTCATCCGGCATGACGTCCGGGGCTCTGAGCTCCTGCACCTTGAACGGAGGGACCTCAAGGTACTTTCACGGTCGGCTCATGAGAAATAGCCAGCTGCATCTGCATGACCTTCTGTGCTGAGTGTGCTTGGAAGTGGTCTGCCTGCTGTTCATTCCAGGTGCCTTGGCAAGATGAGCACGTTCACTACAGCCTCATTTTATTTTCTCACCGTTTTGGGTCACCTGGTTTTTAATAGCAGGGAGGTAGAAGAGGTGGTTGAGGGACCAGCTGTCCACTTCTGCCACAGCTTCCTGGAGATGTGATACAGTCCAGTACACAAATAGTCAACAGTGTTCTTGAGAGTCTCTGTAATGATGGAAGTTTTTCTCAGCTCCTGTACCATCTTCGTAGAAGGTGTTGTAATTGGGAAGATTGGATTCTTACCATGCAGTGACTGGACAAATAGATCATCACAGTTCTTTGTTACAAGAAAAAGTGATTGTGCACTTTAGTGAGGCTTATGGATGAAGAGAATCTTTTTTAAGAGGGCTTAGCAACCACATTGCACAACTTTTCATCTCCTCACCAGGAGACATTGTTTCTACTGAGAAAGTGGTGGTTCTTTGCATGTGCAAGAGATTTGTGTCATCATTCTGGTGACTTGCACAGAGCAGGAAAACACTGGGTTTTTTGAAGTAGTGTGTGGCTTTTGTTCAATGCCCATTGAATTTTTATTTATCGTTTTGACCATCTTCCCATGGTGGGTTTTGCTGTAACCTGTGTAGCTGACCCCTCTGCATGTCATCCACCTACAGCCTGTGTTTGTTGCATGGTACCCAGCCATCAGATGTGACTGGTTAGTTCTTCCTGCATGTTTTGGCTACTAGCTTAGGTCCTTGATGTCTGTGTGCTGTTTCTGTTCTCACAGCCTTTGACAGCCAAAGCAATTTGTGTTTCTGGCTAACAGTCTGCAGTTGTTTCTCTGTATTGCTCTGTGCCCGTTCTGCATTCCTTAGTAGCTTTTTGACATCTGGTTTGAGGCTGTATATATAACCCTCAGGTTTGGAATTTTTCTGCTTGGTTTCCTCCTCTCTTTGTAACTGGCTGACTAGTTTGTAACTGTTGCTTGGCCACCTGGAGTTTCCCTCTGCCTTTTTCTTAATGTAAGGCTTTCTTTTTTCCTTCCAGGACCTGGGTGTGACCAAAGTGGGTCACATGAAGAGGATATTGCACGGGATCAAGGAGCTGAGCCGGAGTACTCCTGCCAGCGAGGCTTAGCATCTGTTTTCACAGCCTGTGTCTACCATTCTCCCTAACTACACAGCAGTCACCTCACAAAGCAGATGTGCTCACAACTATCTCTGCTGAACAGCCAAATTTTAGCTGTTTGGAGCTCATATCAACCAAGCATGGTGCTACTTTTTTCCTGTGGGGTATGACGGCATCCAGTGAAGAGGCACTTCCTCTGTGGTTGGCAGAGCCTCCTGGAGAGAACTCACTCACTGTTTGAAGAGCCATGTCCTGTGTCGTGGGAAGTTCTGGTTCCAGGGACAGTGCAGGACTCCTGAGAACTGCAACACAGATACCTTTACTGGATAACTTCATCACAGTAGAATCATTCAGGGCAAAAGTTGCATTGGCCAGTCTTAGTTCAGGAGCACCTGACAGTCTTTTCAGATCCAAAACTTTCCTCCTCATCTGTATGTCACACTTGTATTTAGTATATTTAAGTGGGACAAAGCCTCTTCTTGCATCTTACTAATCCCTTTTTAATGCATCTGTAGTTGTGCACAATCCGCATCTGAAATTCAAAGCCAGTTCAGACCTCTTCCAATGAATATCCGGTGATTCTCATTCACTCATGCTTTTGCAACAAACAGTGCTTGTGCTTCAGACAGGGTTTGCACCAGTTGGCAGGGCCTTCTGCTGGGCTTGCTCTCCTCTTCCAGCCAGGGGCAATGGTACAGCCTTTAGGTTTTCACAAAAAATGTGGCACCGAGTCATCATGGACAATTGTTCAGAAATTCCTAGCAGTGAGAAAAGAAAATTCTGGAGAGCCAAATGGTTACAGGAGATCAGCTCTGACACTTCTCCTTCTGAATTCCTCTTTGGGAACCAGATAAAAGGAGGAGGAAAGCTAATGAGCTGTTTGGGCTGCACAAGAGGGGAGATACAGGACAACTTGTTTCATCCTGGGGGAGGGAGCAGCATGACTGGCAATGGCCAGGTGTAGCTGCCTGCCTGGTTAGTGCCGCTTCTGTGGCCACAAACATGAGACTTGTTTCTTCACTTCAGCTTGCAGTGTAGAAAACTATTTCTGTCACAAAATGTGTGAATCAAGTCTAGTGCTTGTATCATTTCACCTGTCTTGGTTTTAATAGCTTTTCCACCTTGCTTCTCTTTCTTGCTGCCTCCACTCCAGGGACACACAGAAGATTAGAGTAGCTCAGTTCTCCTGGGCTGTACCTCTAAGAGAGAGATTCCTTATGCTGTCAAACATTGGGGCTCCTGTAAGAGCCCTGAGAGAAGGAGGATTGTTACCGAGCAAATGAGCATCATAATGAAAACTGGAATATGTTGATAGATTGCCTTTGGTACCAGCAACAGTAGGATGTGGAAAAATTAGTGCCTCTGAATTAGAGATTTTAGATGGCTGACCCCAGCTGGATGGCTGTTAAAGTCCACGACCAGCATGCGTAGTTATATCACCATCTCTAACGCTGTGAAGGGAATCTGGCAACAGTCAGTGCTGTAAAACTTGAGAGACAGCAGAAAATTTTAATTAGTCTGTCATTTTCTGTGTATTTTTTTTTTATTACTGGGTGACACATATCTGACAGTGGCTGCAGACACAAAAGCCCACATACACAGTGGCAAAAAAGATCATTTGCTGAAGACATCATTCTTCTTTTTTTACTTGTAAGGTTTTTTATCAAATTGATACATTTTCTCTAGTCTAATAACAATCAGTTTAATTAGTTTATGTAAAGATTTGTCAGCTTACAAAGGCTCTGGGCTGATTTCATTCCAGCTGGGCAAACTCCACTGAATTCCCTAGTATTTCACCAAGGGTTATTCTGACTCTGCCTGTCTGTTCTAACCGGACACATTCACCCATGTGTCTCCTCTCAGCCTGCTGAGTGACAGGGTTTGTTCATGAGAAGGTAAAAGAAGACTAAACGTGCTTGATCCAGCTAGAAACAATTACTGTATAAATCCTGTGGTGCCTGAGCAGGAACTATGTCCAGCCTTGCCCTGAATGTGTTTCTCCTATGTATATGCTGGCAATTGCTTCCATAGCTGTATTTTTTATTTTATCAGTACAGACTCCTTCCGGCTCTATTGAATTCCTGAGGTATCAGGTAAGTAAGAATTGCAAACATACTGTATAGTCCCACTTGCTTGTTGAGGCACAGAGCAGTGTCTGGAGGAAAATGAGGAGAAACCTCCTTAGGAGAGCCCCAGGATGCAGCCATCCTCGGTGGTGGCACGCAGTGACCTCACAGGGTGTACATCCCACTATCTCTCCCAGAATTGTGCATGGCTGGGACATCCATGTGCCTTCCCAGGGGAGTACAGTGGGAAGGTGAGGCAGGTGATAACTCTGGAGAAGAGGTGAGATCTGTGTTTGTTCCTACATGTAGTGAAGGAACTGTTCTGTGAACTTTCCCCAGGCAGCCTCATGGTTAAAGATGCATCAACTATAAGTGCTTATCTTGCATAATCCTTGAGGGATTAAATTCTTGCTTCCATAGAAACAGCTCCTCTCTACTCTTCCTGCTCAGATCAACAGAGGAATCCAAAGAGTTTTTACATTCAGGTGTGTTCCTTAATTCATACCATGTCTGTCGAGACCTGATGGCCATTAGCCATCTGCATGAGTGATGAGGCTGCGCAGACCCATCTTCATTTCTTTTGCTTTTGTGATTTGTGCGTCAATGCCTTCAGATCCTTTTTGTGCACTTGCACATTTATCAAAGGCTTGACAGCCACTATATTCCTGTCTGTTACTTATCAGAGGCAGGGAGGGAGTTCTGCCTTCTTTTAAGAGCTAGAAAATGGGATCCACATTAAACCTGAGTGCCTTTGTATATTTATTAAGGTATAGATCTAAAAAAAACCCCAAAGGGTTGTAGTTCTGTGTGTCTCACTGGGAATAGTGCAGATTTCTGTTGGCAAGATTTTTGTGAATAAATGAAGACAATTTGTCTTGAACATCAGTGAGCGCTATCTGCAAAGTAGGGAGCCAGGTAGAACTCCTGGCTACATTATTCTGAGTTTCTCTTCTGACATCTGATAATTTTTTGTGGGAGAGAAACTCAGGAAAGACAATTAATAAAAAATGTTCTGCTTTGCCGAAAGAGACTGTCCAGCAGTCTCAGGAACACCAGCCTGAGAGAAGCTAGAACTGTCACATATCACACAGATCTTTAGTCCCTGGAGAAATGCAACTCCTGTGAAAGCCATGCGGCACCTTCTGTTTGCATCCCTCACCCCTGGCAGTGGCTGCAGTGAGCTGGGCACGGGGTTTCTTCTGCTTGGAAGAGGCTTCAGCCTGTTCTCTCACATTCTGGCACCATCCTGGATGTTTAATGGCAGATTCTGGGGAATGATGGTTGGGGCTAAGTGAGATTGCATGCAGTGGAGACTGGAGGGAGCTTTGGCTGGTGGCAGTGCCCTGGGCTGCCCTCGGGAGGGCTGGTGCAGCCTCTGTTGTAGCTTGCAGGAGGTCGCAGGAGCTGGCACGGTGGCCAAGGGGAGCTGTGCCACTGGGTGCCTGGAGGTGCTGGCCTGGCACCTGGGAGCCTCCAGCTCTGCCGAGGCCTTCAGTGGCAGTGCTATGACTGCTTCTGCACCCAAATCGTGTGGAAAGCTTCGTTCATTGTTTTAGTGTTATTTAAAAATGTGCATAATAACGATGTGATTTATAAAACAGACTGTTTACAAGACATATTTTGTATCTTAAGATGTGTGTACTGTAAAAAAAAAAAGGAAGGATGAAAAATGATGTTTTTCTACAACTGTCAGCAGTGACTGTATGTCTGTATCATTGTCCACCGACCGTTGTTCCTCAGGGGTCTCCCCACCATTCCTGTGATCCTGTCAAAAGCATTGGGAAGCAAGTGAATCCCTGTACAGTCTTGGGAAGAAGGTTTTGTGCCTTAAGAATGGGACCTGCTTCCCTCCTATTTATTTTGTTAATTTATACAGTGATNGGGGGGTTTGTACATAGTTTACTTGTTGTAAATATGTTTTTCTTGTATATAAAGTAAACATGTTTCTGAGCTTCCAGTAAGAATTCTCTGTTACTGATTCCATTGTGAGAGGGCTTCTGTGCCCATCGGGTGGGAACCAGCTAATAAAAACCTGTGCTGTGATTAAATGGTTTTATCCTGGCTTGCATCAGAAGTTCAGAGCTATTCCTTAGAGAGGAATGAAATGGTAAATGTAAGTGTTGTAGACTAATTTTGTAGCATTTTTTGTGTTGGTTTAATTAGCATGGAGTAGAAGACATCAGGTAGTTTAATTTTTTTCAGCTATGTCTTGCAGTGAACAAAAGATGTTCTAAATGTGGTGCTTCTACTGGTGCTCGTCCTGATCAAAGCTGTGCTGGCAGCAAATGCACAGCTCGGTGGGAACCCTCTGTCAGACTCGGCAGGGCTGTTGGTTCCCCCTCCCCAGGTGGCTGTTCCTGGCTGTGGTGCCAGGATGAGATGGGAGCAATTTTTCTCTCCTCTGCCTGGGCCTCTGTGTATTCCATTTATTGCAGGCAATATGTACAGACTGAAGTAAGTGAAAATGCATTGACAAAAATGTGGGAGAAGTGAATTTTCTCATGAAATGTAGAAATTGAGTGCCATAAATGACACCTCTGAACTTGAAACAAAAAAATTAAGAGGTGTTTGGGTGAGCAGTCCATAGAGTGGATTGTGACAAGCTTTCTCTTTCATTTGTACAGATTGGTGAGTTCATAGAGATGACAGGAAACTTCCAGCTGATTTATTTAAATTGAGAGGATGGTTGTAGAGTTCCACAGTACTGTTGCAAAGTGGGTGGAAAGTAAGTTACAATGGTCGTGAATATTTTCTATGTGAAAAACATCTTTGTGTGTGGTAATTAAACAGAAGTATGGAGAGAATGGTGTGTGGAGCAGGAACATCATTCTAATGTTACATACTCTTGCATGATGAACATGGTAAAATTGAGCATTACAGTGTTGGTTACCTGGAACCAGAAAAAGGAGAAAAGGAAAACTACTGTGTTACTCACATATGCATGAGAGATCCTGAGTGTCAGGCTCTGCTTTAAGTGGCACTACAGAAAACATGCAAAGAAATCAACAGCAGAGACAGATACAGGTTAATTAATTTTGGTCTTTTTTTTAACAGTGTGGCAGAAGCTAATAGCAAAAAACTTACTGCCCCACTCAGTGTGTCATTGCTAAATGTCAGACCTCCTTCTCAGGGCTGCCATCCTCTTGGTTTGGTTTAACTACCTAATGGATCTCAGGAGGTTGGAATGGGTTGGGAGTAAGGTGATCACCTGAGAGCCCAAATGCCAGCTTTTAAAATAATTCTTCACTGCAGTGGCAGGAGAAAATGGGAAAACAAAGCCCACGAAACAAAAGGGGTGATGAAGTAGTAAGTTAATTCTTACTGAGTATCAGTACAGGGGTTAAAAAAAAAAAAAAAAAAAGGGATGCTTTTAGGAGGCTGACGCATTGGTTTGCATGTTTGATGCATTGGTTTGCATGTTTGAGGTTGGCAGCTGTTGTGTGTGTCCTGAATTTCCAGTCTTATTTCTAAGACTATACCAAATCTTAGAAACAAACATGTATTCAAACCCACATAACCTACATGGTAGCAAATAGCCAGGTGAGTTACAAATACGAGTAATACATGTAATACAGGGTACTACGTGTGTTTCTATTTAGGTTTCCTGTTTTACATTTCCTGTCTTCATAAACTGTGTTTCATAAACTTAATTTGCAGCAAAAATCTGTTGTCATTAATCTCAGCTGAAGTTTTCTTGTTGAATGGTTGAAGTGATGATAAAGAACATAACAGTAGAGATTTGCAGTGCACACGTCTTCCCTGACTGCGATATGGATGCAGCAATCTTTTTAGCTGAAGTCCCAAATGGATGAACTTCATTTAAAGAGAACTTGTTTTCAAGAAAGTCCATGGCCAAATTTGTGAGGGAAAAAGGAAATAAAAGTTTTATAAGCAGTCAGTGCTCTCCTAATCAGTGTCATGGGATGTGAGCTGAGTTTCTGGGGGGCCCATCTTTCCCTAACATCTGGTGGCGCTTTCCCTGATGAAGGACCCCAAAGAATTCCTGGTGCACAGGTAATTTGCATGAAGATGCCATATCTTCAATATCAGGAAGAATTTCTTCCTGCAAAGAGTGGTCAGGCGCTGGAAGGGGCTGCCCAGGGAGGTTTGGAGTTCCCACCCCTGGAGGTGTGGATGGATGTGGCACTCGGTGCTCTGGGCTGGGTGACAAGGTGGGGATCGGTCACGGGTTACACTTGGTAATCCCGGAGGTCTTTTCCAACCTGAGTGATTCTGGAATTCTGCTGCACAGCTCACAGAGGTGCCACTGCAGACACTGTTCTCAGAGAACTGGGACATGCTGGTTCCTACCACTTCCAATGCAAGAAAACTAATGAAAAGGATTGGGGGTTTTCTCTAAATGCTTTTTGTTCAGAATTCAATAGAATACTTTGATCTGATGAGAGCTAACCCAGAACACCAGAAGATGCAACATGCTGCTACAAGCATCTGGTACCTGCTCATGGCTGTCAGGGGGGTTGGCTGTTTTGTGGTGGAAGCTTTAATGAGGAAGTGAAGTGGGAGGACTCTTAAAATTTGCAGTATGTGTCACTTTTGGGTGACTGTGTGCTGTGAGAAGAGGGCAGGATCTCCCAAGAGACCTCAGTGCTAGGTATGTACACTTGTAAACTGTATATAACCATTTCTGCTTACCAGAGAATCAAAAGGAGAAAAAAGGTTTGAGAGTAGGTGCCTCAGCTGTTTCACTTTTCCCCTGTATGCAGGTAAATGGTCAAGCTCTCCCTGAGCACTGTTTGTTTAACAACTGAAAAGAAAGCACTTCATGTCACTCCAAAGAGTAAATATCTGAAGTTATGGATTAACTAAGTTCCAGCAGAGCTCATGGAGGAAGAACAGATCACGCTGATTCCCACTGAATAGTGCAGTAAGTGCGTCAAAAGTATTGTATCCTTTAAGATTTCCGAGTACAACTTGCTTTAATGGAGCATGAAGCTTGTAAAAAATGTCCAGTGACAAGGGGAGGGTGTCAGGATAGGCCAGAAGTGTTCTGGGAGAGCTGCTGATGTATTTAAGGGAATGAGCAAACCAGTCTGGAGGGACTCTAGTGAACGTCCGCTCCAGACCTGGAGTCAGAGACAAGGCACAGCAGAGCATTCAGCAGGGAAGCTGCTCTCTAAAAAGTAAGTGAGGGGGCTGGCTGAGCTGGATGGGTGGGAACTGTCTGCAGTAGGGTCTCGTGTCACTGCAATGTGCTCTTCTTGACCTCTGCCTTCTCCTCCTCAGGTAACTCCTGCCGCAGGATGTGGAAGCTCCTCACCGTGCTGCTGTCTGCCTGCTCTTTGTGGGGCTTCTGCACCTCAAGTAAGTGTTCTTTTGAGAGATGGCCTTCAACCTTTCCTGCTCCTGTGTTAGTCAGGGGGAGTGGCTGGACTCGTTCCCCTTGGAGGAGTTTGACTTCCTTTAGCAGAGGTTGACAGGCAGTGTAGGGGCCATGGCAGCTGCCTGGTCAGAGCTCTGCTGAGCCCCATGAGCTGTCAGGGTACCACAGGGCAGAGGCTGGAGCTTTCATCTGCAGCACAGCACGAACAGCTCGTGGTGTCTAGGGCAGCCTCTCTTGCTGTAGTGGAGAGAGGCTATTGCTCTCCTAAGTCCTTTGGGAAGCACTGCTGCCAGTTTTCAGCCAGCTCTTTTCTCTCTTTGTGCTTTCATCTTTTTGCTTGCAGTATTTTACAGCAGTAAAGACGCAAACCAAGTCCTGAGAATCCAAAAGCGGGCAAACACTTTCCTGGAGGAGCTCAAGCCAGGCTCTGTGGAGCGTGAGTGTGTTGAAGAGCTCTGTGACTTTGAGGAGGCCAGTGAGATATTTGAAACCAGGGAAGCAACAGTAAGTTGTCTTTTTTGAGGATGAGTGGGGAACTTAGCCAATCAATTATTTCCTTAAAACATTGCAAATCCAGGGCACAGGAGATCATGCTGTCAGTACTGAACATGGATCTCTCCTGACTCCGAGTGTAGGTGTGGTTTTAAGTGTCACTGTGTTGCACTGATTGTCAAGTTACCCCTCTATGGGCCACAATGCTTGGCTGCTCAAGCATGTCCCACCTGACCCGCCTGGTGAAGTTTAGGTCCCAGACAGTAAATTCCAATCCTAGCTTGATCCCACTGGCTATTCTTGCTGCTACTAATTTTTTCAGAGTCCTTCCAGTCTTTCCCCTTTGTTGTCCATTCACCAGTCCTGGCTGCTTTTCAGTGTATCTCCCAAGTCTCCCAGTTATGCCTGACAAACATTTCTTCTATCACTATGTTCTCTCTCTACATCTCCTAACTCCTGTTTTGAATTGGACACTATGTTTACTGTCTGCTGATTCCTGCCCCTTTCCACACTCAACTGTTGTGTAGGGTTGGACTCTCTGTTGCTATTTTGAGCAGAGTAGGCTCAAAGCATAGGATGACCCAGTCCTTGCTGTCCCTCAGACCCCAGAGGGGAGCGGGGCTGTCCCTTGGGATGCCCATGTTTTGTCAAACTGGGCTCAGGTAACTTACCTGGCAGTAAGTGCCAAGAAAACAGCCTGCAAGCAGAGCAAGGGAGACTGTGCTTAGTACAGGAGGATCACTGACTGGTTTTCTTGGTTTGTAGTGCCAGTCACTACACTGCCAAGAAGAATGAGACCAATGTTACTGACCCCAGTGCTGTATCCTGTTGGCCAAGACCATGAAGCACTTCAAATCCCTGACTTGTTAAAAATGGTTTTCTCGCTGTAATACAAGTTTTGTCTCTCCACAGCTAGATTTTTGGACCAAATATGTAGGTAAGTAAAGACTTTCCTAATCACTTCTCTGTGCTTCCTCAGGAGTTACTAGTACTCAGCCTTCCTCCTGCCATGTGTCATATACTGATTCAAGTTCTCATTCTCTCTCGTAAGGGGTGTGCAGAGGGTGTTTTCCTGTTCTATCATACAGGCAACCTTCCTAAATCACTTGAGGTGCACCCATACCTATCATCAGTCATCTTCCCAGAGTTAAGGAATTGGTGAAAAATGCTTTGATGCTCCAACCATGCCTGACATGGCCCAGCAGTAACCGGCTGCTGCCTGGCCTGCCTCAGGCTTTACTCTTTCCTCCCCTTCTGCCCACTCCCCTCATTCTGCAGATGTAATTGAGAACTCAAACTCATGGCCCTGTCTCTGGCCAAGTGCCACAGCATTAAGTGCCAGAAACATGGCTGATACTTGGGAATCTGGGGAGGGTCTGTTTGTGTTGATGTTTGATCTGTGAGCTCTGTATGGTTCAGCAACTGAGTTTTCCTACCTCTGTTTCAGATGGAGATCAGTGTGAGAAACATCCTTGTTCCAATGGGACCTGCAAGGACAATATTGGAAAATTTTCCTGCATCTGTAACAAAGGCTGGGAGGGGGTTTTGTGCAATTATGGTAATACTGCATTTAATCCACTATAAGATAACATCATTGTGATGGATCTCTATGTGATAGGGATGGACACTTCAGTCATTGCAAAGCAAACTTTTTCTTTACTACTTTCTTTACTAATGTGATTCCTCTCTTGCTTCTTGATGTGGCAAGGTTTATCTGTGCTTATCTAAAGCAAAATTTACTTTGTGTTGCTATAGGAGAATTTTAGAGATGAGATATCTAAATTTTGGACAATACTGGAAATAACTCTGTGAAGCAGGGCTTTGCTTTAGAATTGTGAACGCAGGGATTATGATGGGGTTTTTAAATACAGGGGAAAACCCAATCCACTGCAAATATTTTATTACTGTGACAGTTCCTTCCTTGGACAAAAGCTGGATAGCATATTTAGGGATGAGCATTGTACGTCATGTATCATCAACAGCTTCCAGTGTGTGACTTGGCACATAATGACAGAATTTTCTGTTCTCCAGTCTACCTGACAGAAATCTGCTTTCTCCATTTCCCCACTGCCTGATTCTGGACCTAGGTCTGTTTGCTGTGTAGTGGCCTGAGTCACTGAAGCCCACACCTGTCATTCCAAATCCACTGACAGCTGTTACCCGCTTGAAGCATGATGTCTGTCACTTTGTCACCTTCCCTTTCTGTGACTCTGACTTCCCAACTGCACGTCTCTCCTGCTGTTTGTTTTTCCCACAGAGGTCAAATACAGCAACTGTTCCGTGGATAACGGGGGCTGTGAACATTTCTGCAGGGAGGACCCTGCCGAGCAGCACCGCTTGTGCAGGTGCGCATCGGGGTACCAGCTCAGGGATGACCACACCACGTGTGAGCCTGTAGGTAAGAGCAGGATGTTTGTAGTCCAGCTTTGACAGAGGGTTATCCAGACTGATGTAAAAGAGCTTTAGGGGAGATTTGTCTGCAGTGCACTTTGTACTCATTTTCAAAACGTCTATTCCGTGAAGACTTAACTGCTTGCATTTCCCAGCTCCATACCCACTTTATGGCCCTTAATCCATGTTTGCCTCATGGAGACAGAGGGGAATCAGGAGACTGCCTCCTCTGCCAAGCATTGAGGGACTTCCATGAAACCCCTGAACAATATTGCCTAGGTTAGACAGAGGAAATCCTCTAGAAAGAGGATTGGGTGATCAGGGCTTTGCTAGTGAACTTCTCTGCATCTTCTGCAGTGGAGTTCCCCTGTGGAAGAGTGAAGTTGGACTACATTGAAAACAAGGCAGACTTCAATATTCGGCTCATTGATGGAACAGCTGGAAGAAGGGGAGGCAGCCCTTGGCAGGTGAGGAGAAAGAGATTCTTCGTCACAAATAGTTCCAGGCTCTTCCTGAGCTGCTCTGCCTGTCTCTCTGCTCCAGAAAGGCTCTTGCATTGTTACTGGTAGTGTTGTATGAAGCTAAGATTCCCTTAGCTTTTTCAAAAGCATCCCAAAGGTCAGAGTAGCAGGAAAAAATAATTTAATATCCGTGAGGATTCTTGACCTTGTTGCTGTTGCCAAATTTTTTGACCCTACTCTGCCAACATTGCCAAGAGAGGATGGTGATGGCATTCACCTGCTCTGTTGCTCCATCCTGGGGAGCTCATGGTGTGTGATGTGTGCTTCACTCCAGCAACAGCCTTCCAGTGGGAGGTGATCTTCCTGCCCTTTCTAATAAGCCTTGTCTGTCATAGATTCAAATTAGGAGATTTAATCAGCAGAAAATGCCATGGCAGGTTGGGTTATTGCAGAGAAAAAGGAGAGCTCACAGAGCTTACCATGGAACTAATTAATGCAAATAATTAGGGCCTGGTTCCCTTTGATATTAAAGGGCCTTTTACAGCATAATGTGAGAGCTGCAGCCTGAGATGATGCGCTGCCTCTGGTGTGGGACACACCCCTCATTTGTGCTCTGTATTTCAAAGTTTTGAGTACAAAGCACTTCTTTGCAGTGACCAGCATCACCCCATGCTGATTTGAATGAAGCCAGCCCTCATTCAGGAAGAACATTCAAAACATTTTTGTAGATATTTCACAGAGACTATTCATAGAGCTTTTGTCCCCTTATTAGAGCTTTGGCTTCAGCGAATGTGACATGCTTTGGTGCTTGATAAGTCTGGGTATTTGGCAGCATCCAAGAAGAATGAGTAAAGTATTCTGTGAGCTGTGCTCCATGCAGTGTCACACCTCCCTTGTCTTGTTTCAGATTATGCTGCAAAATACCAAAGGGAAGTTTCTGTGTGGGGGTGTTCTCATCCATCCAGCTTGGGTCCTAACAGCAGCACACTGCCTTGAGGAACACACGGGGTTCAGAGTTAAACTTGGTATGGAAAATCACCTGTCCCTGTGTTTTTTTAAATATAACTGTTTAATTCCTAACATTTGTCATCTCAGGGAAAAGACTAGCAGGTTCTGAAGACAAAAGTCCTTGGCTGTAGGAGTGGTCTGTCTAGGCAGTATTTAATATGCACCTTAGCTTAAAACAAAGTTCAGTAAAAATCTGATTTCATTGGAGCCATTATCAACCTTACTCTGGAAGTGAGCTGATGTCTTCTGAGCACTGCTGCTGCTCTATAAAGACTTGGTCTCTTTTGCCTGTGTTTTTCTGGTGATGAAAATATTTAAGGCCATCCCAATACTGAAAAAAAAAGTCTTGATCCCAGAAGGAGAATGTCACAGGGTCTCTTCCTGCCTTTTCATATATTTAAACACTGTTACTTTAGGAGTGTTACAAGACTTCAGAGCAGTTTCAGCTGTCTTCTGGCCCTGTGTGAACTGTCCATTGTCCGTCTTCAGAGAGTAAGAAGAGAGACTCAGAAATAAACGGTCTGGAAGACCAAGATCCAAAGCTGGATTTAAGGGATCTTTTGAGAGTATATTTCTGTAACTACCGTGGCTTGTAAGTCCCTATGCTTGGAGACACTCCTTACAGAAAAAAACTTGCAAGACCTCACTGATGACCTGCCAGAAAACCTAGCTCTGCCTTTCCTACTGCAGTGTATCACAAATGACTTCCTGCATTTCTGGCCCTTTTCAACATAGTTTCTTACTTGCTGTTCCTTAACTGCTTGGCACACGAAGTAGCCATGATGATGTAGCATAGATAGCAACTGAGGAGTCTTAAGCCGTGAAAAATTCCTTAAAATACAGATTAGGATTTCAGAAAGGAATAATCTTACCTGTCAGTCAACTTTATCTTACAAATCCTGACATTCAGCCATCCAGGCCCTGGCTGTGCGGCATAAAGCTCATGTCCTGTTGTAAATGTTTTGTGGTGTGCTTGCTCTCCCAGCTTTTAATGCTGGCTCCAAGAAGGTTGTTTTCCTCCTGAAGGTGACTCACATTGCACAAGTGTACTGAAATATGAACATCACGGGGCAATTTGGTTTCTCAGCTGATGACCAGAGCTCTAGAACACTATATATATTAATGATTTCCATAAATATGGAAAGTTTAGGGATTTGTCCATCTGTTAAGAACACTATTAACTTATGACATAAACAGCTGTATTACAAGAGAAGTAAAAACATGGAGTGCAGTCCTAACACCCAGTATAATCCAGATGCTTTGGTCTTCAAAGTAAAGGAAGCTTTGACAGCATCTGTCCTGTTATTTGCTCTTCCAGGCAAATTCCGTTTCCGTCCTGAGGCAGATGAGCAAACCATTTGGATTGATAAATGGGTCACCCACGAAAATTACACCAAGAAGACCTCAGATAATGACATAGCCATGCTGCACTTGGCTGAGCACGTGATGTATTACAAATACGCGCTCCCAATCTGCCTTCCCACCCGCAACCTAGCAGAGCAGGAGCTGATGAGGAGCGGGAAGCAGATGGTGGTGACGGGCTGGGGCAGCACGAGTGAGCGTAACAGCAGCTACGCTGCTTCCCTCAGGTACATCGAGATCCCTGTGGTGCCCCGCAACGAGTGTGCCCAGGCCATGAGCTTCCCTGTCTCGGACAACATGCTCTGTGCTGGGAGCCTGGGGGACAGGAAGGACTCCTGCAGCGGGGACAGCGGCGGCCCTATGTTCACCAGATACAAGGATACGTGGTTTTTGGTAGGACTGGTGAGCTGGGGGGAAGGCTGTGGGAGAAGGGAGAAATTTGGAGTCTACACCAAAGTCAGTCAGTACCTTGAGTGGATCGAGCACCACATAGCTATGTCAGCTCCTTCGAAGGGTTGATTGTGATCCAGAGTCTGGAATGTTGTGACTCTGTGCTAGTGACAGTATGCAGTGTAATGTACTGTCCGCTCTTCAGTATTAAATATTGAGTATGTGTTAACCTTGTGTGCCGTTTTCCTTGGTATCTATTTTTCCTTCCTCCTTTTTTTTCTTGTTTACATTGGTTTGTTGCAGGTTATGTTGTTTATTTGTGGCATGGTCCTACTTCGGCCTTACAGGCAAGAAAATATCCTCTGTTAGCTGAGATGCTGTACATACAGCATTGTAGAAAATAAGGTTGTTCGTGGTCAGGCAACTCCATCTTTGAAATAAAAATGTCAGTTGTGTAAAATGCCAGACCTGGTTGGGGTAGAGGCAGGAGGGGACAGAGAAAAGTGTTTTGCAAATAACCCTAGAGATGCAGTTCTGTCATTTCAGCTGTACTGCAAGGTATTACCCACAGTAACTGTTTTGGTTTGCTTGATATTAGTATAATTTTTCTTTCAACTCAGTGAAATTTTTATTATATCATTACTACCTCCAGGTCTTCACACCCTACTCCAGTATTCACAAATTGTTGATTCAGCAGCTGACTGGAACTTATCTGTATTTTCCATTCTTTGCACATTTGATGGCTGATTTTAGCCTCCCAAACTTCCTTAAAAGGGAATGGGACCTCTGTTTTGTGTTATTTACAAAAAAACCCACAAACAAACAAAACCCTCAGAAAAAAACCCCAAAAAACTCAGCAACCCCCCCCCCGCCCAAAAAAACC
The DNA here is from genome assembly GCA_013397315.1 of Donacobius atricapilla. NCBI lineage: Eukaryota > Metazoa > Chordata > Aves > Passeriformes > Mimidae > Donacobius > Donacobius atricapilla. The sequence goes on along the minus strand of WBMY01007228.1, from coordinate 118,786 downwards.
CCCCGACCAACCAACTTGAATTCCAAGACTTTGCAGGCTCTATTTACCATCTATTTATCTGTAATTCTCTTCTAATTAACAAGCAAGCAAACCCTTCTGTTCATTCCTGTTTTGGTGGATGCAGTGGGCTGCAGGCTGTGGTAGCATTGCTGATGCTTTAACTGATAAATTCCTGTTCGTTTGCATCTCTGTCTGTGTGTGTATAGAATAAAGATATACAGCACCAAGAAGTCCATAGGAAGTAGCAATAGTCCATGTGAAGTTTAATATCACAATTGATACTTGTTTCTTGTCTTAGTACTTGAGACTTCTAAAACATAATTAATCTTGTAGAAAGAAAAAGGAAAACTATTTCTGCTGTAGTGATGTGTTTCCAGCATCTCGATGGGCTTGGATGCATGTTTGGATCGGTGAGGAACTTCTGTCTGCTCTTGTGACAAGACTGTTAAACAAAAAAACTCCAGATATATCGAAATTTTATTAGAGTTTGTAAGAAGTTTAATACCAGCAAAGAGGCTTAATACCTCTTAAATTTGTTTCCTCAGAAGCTGCCTTTGTGCTTATTACCCAAGTGAGGATTTTGAGTCATGGACTGAAGAAGTAGCGGTGAAGCCAAGGGCTTCTGTGTCACCTGTGCCTCTGCCCTTCTCCTCTCCTCCTCTTTTTGCCTTGGGATAGGATTTAGGGATGGATGAATGTTCCAGAATAATGCCCTGAACAGCAGCCTTCCCACCAGGCCTGCACTGGGAAGAGGGAACCTGTGACAGTGACTTGCAGGGAAAAGCACAATTGTGTTCAAGGCCAGTAAAACACAGGTCTGAGTAATGGCAGAAATTGTAATGTTGGAGTGGCTGTGACTGCGACAGGGCAATATTTGCCTGCCTGCAGGTGACTGCTGTGACTCCTCCTGCACACTCCCAGCTCTGCATATTTCAGCAGATGTTTACAGAGCAGCTTGTGTGTTTTCCAAATCAGCTGGTCTTACCTGCTGGAAGGTGATGGAGTGTCAGAAATCTGCTCTCAAAAATTCTGTATTTTCCTGAACAAGGTGGCTTTTATTACTAAAGGATATTTTTAAGACCTTTTGATTCTCTTTTCAATGCACCTGTGTATATGTGTGGAAACACATGCAATTTCCTTCGGATTTTGGATTTCTAATGTGTTTCACAGAATCCAGGTTGTCTCTCCTCTGTCAATATTTGTGATGGCTTAATGATCAACTTCTTGACCTCATGGCTGTTCCTGGTGAACATCCAAATCTCTTTCCTGTATTCCTCTAAAAAAAAGAAAGAAAAAAGTGAGTATAAGTGCATGGTTCTATGTAAGATGAACTCACTCTGGATCCTGTGTTTTTGAAAACGTGCTGCAGGCAGCAGAGGGGTACGTGCTCTTGAATCCTGGGAAATCATTCAGCCTGGGAAGGTAACGCCGAGAAATCCAAACCTCTGTCCCGTACCTGTGACTCCCAGGTACGTGGTGCTTGGTGCCTGGCTGGGGTTGGTGCAGATGATCTTACTTGCCCAGACCATCAGGAATTGCACAGGGGCTGCTGGGAGTGCTGGGGCTCGTGGCTGGTTGTGCCTCTGCCCTTGGCAGGACAGCCAGCACAGCGGGGACTGGGCTGTGCCTGGGAGCGGCGCCTGCTCCTCTGCAGTCGGGCCCCTGCACTCCCCTGCTGCCCACGGCTTTTCCACAGGGGCTCTGGTTCACACCCTGCACCACAGCCTGGGCTGGCTCAGCCTCTGCCTCTGGGGATTCCTGCTGGGCTGGCTTGGAGAAACAAGGGACAGAAGGAACTGGAGAGATTCTGATTTCTTTGTCCCTGCTCTTGTCCTCTTGCTTGTACTTCATCTTTGTTGCCAGCTGCTTACTAACATAATAATTTGATTCTTCTTTTCCCTCTGAAGGAAGGGAACGCTCACCGTTTTGAATGCTCACTGACATGGAGAGCAACTCCTTATTTGGGATATTTCTCCTGCTGATGTGCTACATCAACAGCAGCTGCTGGTTTTCATATTCAGGTAGTACTTCTGAGTTACCTTTTTAACTTATGTTACTGTGGCAATTTCAGAATTTAAACTGAAACTACGTTCCTGTTCTACACACAAAGTGCTTGTGGGTTGAAGAAACACTTCCTGAAATGCACAAGAAAAAGAATACTATTCATATATATATGTCCAAGAGAAATCAGCCTTTCTTAGCTTTCTTCTTAACTCACTCTGCTGTTGAAAAATACTCTCCTTGTGATACTGAATCCAAAATCGTAACGATTTTTTGCATGGCAAAGGTTTCCAATCTGGGAAGCGAAAACAGCTCTCCACATGTATTCTTGGACCTTGTGTTCACTGTACTACACAAGGTTTGGAAATGGCTTCAGAGAGCTGTAGAACAGGCACAAGAGCATACAGGATCTTGGGGATCATTGTGGCTGTCCTTGCAGAGGAGGAAGAGCAGAGCTGGCAGTGTATCTACACACCAGAACACAAGGGGTAGTGAAATTTCACTCATGTGCATGAAAGACATTTTCTCTGTTACCAGACAGGATCTGTCCAAAGCCTTTCTCTACTAAGAATTTTTGTGGGCTGTTATTAATTGCCTAGAAATGAGGCAATTTGATATTGTTCTAGAATTTCAGGCATTGCTGTAGATACTGTTCCTGCAACTACAAAGAAGTGTGTGTTTTCATGGTCCATCTCCAAAACTGGGTTCTTTGTCCAAGGGTTTGACTTGTCCAGGGCACTGCCCCACGACTTGGAAAACGGAGCACTGTTAGGTGCACTGCTCTGTGGATTTTTGTGGGCTTTGTGGGGGTTACAGCCTGAGCTTTCACCCTAGAACACTGGTAGCAGCAACCTCTCCCAGCATCTGCTGGGTGGGCTTTGGATATTGGGCCACACTTCTGGAGATGTAACAAAAAGGCAAAAACCTTGAGAAGCAGCAGGGGTTTTGTGGGAGGACCTTACTGCTATTTTGCCTCTTTTGTCCATTCCTCCCTTAATTTACTGACAGCAGTAGCTTCAGGCATCGCAGGAGGAGGGCAGGTCCTTTAGTGAAGTGAACCTGAGATGAGCTAAATGTAAAACTGACACTTTAATATTTCGCATAATGGAGGATTGGTGTCTGTCCTGTTGTGGCCATGGTAGCACCTGGAAAACTCTAGGTCTCCATTACCAAATATCAAACTAATACTTGCTGTGAATCAAGATAGTTAAGCAGAAAAATATAAGCATCCTCCACAGAAGAAGCTGCAAAACTCCAGAGTCTTGTAGAATAAAAAATTATTTCTGCACCTACCTACAGGTCTCAGTAGTGGCTATTTTGATTCGCTGAAAGAAAGTTTAAACTACTGGGATCTTTAGCTAGAACACAGGTTAATTCTATTGTCCTTTGGGCTGTTTGTGTAAATTTCCACTCCCCCTATTTATACCACTCCACTGAATACCTGACTGTGACTCTAACAATGCTGCTGCTTTGTCTTCCTGTACCAACTGTTCAATTTTGCTCTTCTAGTGTTTATGAGAAACGACAAAGCCCATGAGGTGCTGCGAGTCCATAATGTGCCAACCACTTTTGGTTGAGAAGAGATTCATCCAGAGAACCTGGAGAGAGAATGCAATAAGGAAAAGTGTTCATTTGAAGAGGCTAAGGAGATCTTCCATTCACAGAAGATGGTGAGAAATCTGATTTTAGAGAACCTGATTTATTTCTTCTCCATAGGTTTAAATCCCTGTAATACAAATCCCTGTAACAATGGTAGAGTGTGCAAAATAAGACACTATAGTTACTTTTGCGTCTGCCCCCCAAACTTGGAGGACACATCTGTGAGTACGGGAGCAGAAACATTGATATTCATTGTGAAGGAAGGACGGCGTGTGGTCATCTCCCATCTGCTTTCAAGAAATGGCAGGAAATTACCCTTTTTATCACTTTGGAGGGATAACAACTCTAGTAACTCCTGCCATAGATGTCTGGATTGGAGATCAGTGATGGTGAGGCTCTTCTCTTTTATTGAGTCAATCATCAAACAAATGAGACAGATCCTACTGTAAGCAAAAAAAAAATTGCATTTATGTTGTAATATTTCAATAATGGGAAAGGAAGGAGAAAAACTGCCCTCTCTTGTTGGAGTTTTGATCCTCTGAAAGGAGGACTGTATCCAGTTTGCAAACTGAGGCATGAAATAATAGCAAAAGCCAAACTAATGTGGAAATCATGAATCATAAGTAATTTTTTTCCTCCGAGTGCCAACTTCTTCTCTGTACAGTGAAGCAATCAAACATGATTATTTTTAATGTAACAGTGACTAAAAATCTCAGTCAGTTTCTCAGAGAATTGGCCCTAAAATGCCCTGTGCTTTAAACCTGCCTTGATATAAAAGACAAGGTGTGCAGATGGATCAAAACCAGATATATTTAGAAATGTTTGCTCTTCTAGGCCTTTACTTGCCCCTGCTCCATAGGCAGAAAGCTGAGGCCAGCTATGGCCTCAGGACAAAGTTGGCAAATAGGAGAATAGTCGAAACAGAACAACAAACAAGTCGGGTTTGCTGCAACACAGCGTGAGTTTCTGGAACTGTACGAGGTGGTTCCTTCTGTTTCCGTGTGAGATTCCGGCAGGTGTTCTCCTCCGTTCCTCGATGCATGGGATGTACAGCCCTGGGAGCTGCCGGGCCCGTGTGCAGCTGGGCCGCGCCGTGCCGGTGTGTCCGGGCAGGGAGGCCGAGCGGCGGCTGCGGGCAGCACGGCAGCGCCCTGCGCCAGGGACCGCGCCCTGCCCGAGCATGCGAGGAGATGCTGCAGGCAGGCAAAGCAGAGGCGGCTCCCGTTACCTGAGGCAAAGGGCAGGGTGGCGGGCAGCGACTTCTCCTTCGCTAGTAGCAGAAGAGCTGCAGAAGCTGCAGCTACTGCAGCTTGCACTTAATGTGTGAAAAGATCTGTCTTATTTATGTTTATCTCCTTTAAATGTCAAGGTTCCTCTCTTTCAGGGGTCTGTAATCCACTGCCCCTGTGAGCTCGTACTGGGTCAAGGAGCAGCAGGACAGTCCGTTCTGAATCTGTTCCTTCTGCATCCAAGCAGGCCCAAAGGAGTCATGATGCTGAACTGCCAGTGAGAGGCAAGGGGACAGGACAGGGGCTTTAAAGCTTATTGAGGCAGGCAGGCAGGGAGTGGTGGACTTGCATTCTGTCCTGAAGAGAGCCCTGGACAGGCTGCACCTGGCTGATGCCTGTGACTCAGAGAAGGCACAGCCCAGCTGGGTGGCTGCCAATGGGCTGTAAACAGCACCATGCCAGAGTTGTTCCTGGGCTCCTGCTGGAAGCTTGAGTTCCATGCTTGGACAGGAAAAGCACTGTGTAGAGTTCAACAAACACCACGTATCCTAAGCTCTAGTCTTTGTGTCGTTCCTCCCTCCAGCACCGTTCCCCATGGCCTGATCAAAGCCAGGAGGGCGCTGGAGGAACAGCGGCTGGGGCCGAGTGGCTCCGCAGGGGCCTGTGGGAGCACAGGGGTGTTGTGTCCAGGTGGAATGGGAGCACAGAGGGCACAGTTAGAGCTGGAACATGCTGATGGTGGGGAAAAGGAGACTTTAAAGGATGCTTTTGGACAGGGCGTGCACACAAAGGGTGACACTGGACAAATGGGGATGGCAGATGTTTTCAGCTGGAACAAGACACTGGTGGGCTCTGTGACCCAAAAGCCACTGTGGGAAAGTGCTGTGGGGCAAGAGCTTGATGTCCCTGAGCACCACGAGGCAGTGGAGGAGGCTGCCAGGCCTGGCAGGCCCAGGTGAGCCAACCCAGAGTCCTGGAGGGCAGAATGAGCTCACAGCACCTGCAGCCGGGCAGGAAGGACAGTGAGAAATGCACTTTCCGTGGAAGGAGTTTAAAAAGGGGAAATCTTAGATCACGAATTTCAGCTGATGAAAAAGCAATAATACATGTATGGACACATATTGCACAAACGGGATAAAAAGAAATAGCGAATTTTATTGCCATGGTGTAGAAAACAAGGTGAGAGTAGATGTACAAAATACCTTTTCTGTCGAAAGGTGGGACGAGTTGGGGCATATTTTGTAGGCAGCGGCCACAGGGGAAGCTATGGTGGCCACAAGATCGTTACTTACATGGTATTTTATTAGAAATTCGTTTAAAGAGCTAGAGTCTGCCGAAGAGACCGCAGCTGCTGCGGCCACCGCCCCCCCGCGGGCTGCAGAGGCCTCTCGGTCAGTACCTCCTGTGTCTGTAGGCCCGTTTCTGTTCCCTCTACCCACGCACGATGGAAAAGCTCCCTTTTAATTCCAATTTTCATGTTGAAAAGACTGTTAAGTAACGTTACAGGCACTCTGACGCTGCCTTCACTGTAAGCCATGTGCAGAAGGGCCCTGTGACGAGGTTCGGTGTCCCCGGGCGGGTGTTACCGGCAGCGGCCCGAGCCCCGCTCGGTTCGCAGGTGCTGTGCGGCCGGCAGGGCCCGCAGCACGGCTCCTGCCCACGGCCCCTCCCCAGGGCCCAGGGCTCCAGTGCCCGCCCTTCCCTCCCGCTCCCTGCGCCGCTTTCCGAGCGCCCGCAGCTCGGCCGGGCCGGCCCTGCACGGGCCGCCTCTCTCCAAGGGCTCCGCGGGCTCGGCGGCGGGAGCCACAAGCGCTTTGTGTCTTTTTAACCTTGTCTGTATCTGTTTGCGGTGTTTCCCCCCTTTTGCTACCTGCGGTCTTTAGAGGATTTTTAGCGTTGCCTTTCCCCCGCGGTGTTCGGGGCCGGGCACTGCGGAGCTCCGGCTCTCATCCCCGCGGCTCCGGGCACAGCACGGCGGCCTTTGGTGCTCCCTGTCCCGCAGCAGCTGCAGGGTGGCAGCGCCCGGAGTTCTCTTTCTCTTCCTCCCTCTCCCTTTTCCCTGCGGGCAGCACGGCTCCCCCGCCGCAGAGCCCAGGGGGTTCTGACCACCTGTTTCGTGAAGCTTTACGCATTGTCTGTGTGCCTTGAAAACGTGCTGATACGGGCTTTTTAAAGTTAATATTGTTTTCTGATTGAATTCTCGTTTTTTACATTGCAGAAAAGATAGAATGCAGTAAATGCAGCGCCTTATTGCTCATCAAAGATTTCAACACAGTCTGATTTCTTTAGCAAGAATGTTAACAAACTTGCCAGATGAAATGACACAAAATACAATGGTGAGAAGCTACTCAGCTGTTCAGCAGTCTGCCAAATCACGTTATTATGGTCTTTTTCAGTAACCCTGCATTCTAAAGTCTTACTAAATTTCTGTTTCTGTGAAATTTGCAGCTGCCATGGCTTTTTCTTATAACTAAATTACTTACAAGTTTAATATGCTTGTTGCCACTTTTATCCCATCATCATGCTGTTATTTCTTACTGTTTGTTCACTTTTTCCTTTTTCTGTTAGTAACAGTAGAATAAGCTACATCTTGTCGCATCTGTAACTTTTAAAGGTACTAAATTGCAATTACGTTTAGTTAAGGGCCTCTGTTACCTTCTGTTAAGTTGAGCAAGGCTAAATTCTTTGAAGTTATTTTTGTAACTTTCACGTCTGCTAAGTTTCAGTATTATTAAGTTTAGACAATGTTTTATTCCAGTTTTATATAGATCACAGGTGTATTCAGTCTTAATAATGATTAACTTTGAGTTTTCTTAAGTGTACCTTCTGTTTTACTGAGGTAAAAATTGAGCAACATTTTATTAATATAAAGACCGTTTAGGGCAGAGTTTGGTTGAGTTCATTTTGTTAAGCTTTATCACTGTCAAAATTAGTTTATACCAGGTGTGAGTGTTACTCAGTCTGAGTTATTACAGCTTTTACTAATAAGTTGTGCAGTGTTTTCTTTTGTTTCATTTTACTGTTATAGATACCTGAATGTCTGGAATATATTATCTCAACTTTTTCAGGTAGTTACAACTGATATATTTTTAGGAGAGAAAGTTATAGGTGACCTCACCCCTGGTAAGTCCCAGCTGCAGTCAAAAGGCAGGGAGTAGATAGGATCAGGATGGCTGAATTATAAACTGGGATCTTTTCATGTTATCATATATTGTTCTGTTCTGATGTTCCCTTCATACTCATAACAAAAGACATGAATCTCAAAAAAAAAACAACAAAAAGAAGGGGAATTCAGTGCCTCAAGAATGTTCAAATAATGCAATATATACATTAAAGATTAAGACAACAAATATTTTGAATAATTCAATATTTACATTAAAAATCTGGAAAAAAGATCATTAAATCTAAATCCCAATTGAGTGTACAACAGCAAACCTGATTCATTAACTTAAAGATAGGCATGTGTTTTTATCATCAACAGGTTAAATTTGATCAGACATCTATTCATTTGATCAGACATCAATTGCCCCCAAGAAAATGAGGCCCAGTGAGAAATTACTTCATCAGCACCCAGCCTTTGTAATCAGAACAAGAGCAAAAGTAGGAGTGCCAGAGCATGGCTGTGTCTGGAGACTTACAGAGAAAAAGTGTCAACAAAAGCCTTATGTCATCATCATGGTACAGTGTTCCTAGTAACCTTCTTCAGCTATTCGCTGGTCCAGGCTCCCAAAAAGACATTCAGTGATGTCAAGATCGACATTTCCAGCTAATGGACTTTCTCCCGAGTCTCAAGTACTTGGACTTAAAACAATGGTCATTTATCTTAATTTCCCCTAGAGACACTGGACATTATTTTTATTTTTCTCATGCTGCGAGCCCCTGTGTCAGTGATGATTGGATTTAATAAGTTTTGTTGATTGTAATCTTTTTTTATGTATCTTATCCAGCATTTAATAGATAACTGGTAATAGACTTAATAAGATGCAAATTTTTTTAACATCAGAACATATGAGCTTTTCTAAATTAATAAAAAAAGGGGAGATGTTGTGACAGGGGGAAAAGAGAGGCCTCATAAAATCAGGCCTGCTCTCTTTAATTAATGGCTAGCCTGTCATCTCTTCTAAGTGTAGTTAAGCAATTTGAAAGTTGCCATGCGAAGACAATCTTGGTGTGAAAACCTAGTCTTGGGTTGAAAAATAAGTACATCTGTGTAAACAGTAGATCTGTTCCATGAGAAGGCACAAAGGAAAAATGTAAACCTGAATCTTAGCACATACACACAAAGCACCTGCTGCCCAATAAATGAAGAGGTAAGAAAACTACCAGCCAACAGGTGTTGCACATGAGGTCTGTGGAAACTGTATAAATGAAGTTACGTGAATAAAGAATTGTTTTTTCCTGCATGAAGAAAATGGAGTCTTGGCTAACTTATTACAATACCCCTGGATCACAAAGGTGGTTTAAAGTGTAGATCTGGAAAACTTTTCCACTTTTTTCTTAGACCACCACTAAAAGGATCAATTCTATTTTTACAGTGTTTCAATCTATGACACTATGCCTGCTCCCATCCTTAATGGTGTAAAACCAACTTGCCCTCAAAGAATTTTGAAATGTGTAAATTGTTCATTCAAGTGTTGCTGAATACTTGTATAAAATAAAGAACTATCTGCAAGTAACAGAGGAGATAACTCTTCTTAATTGTGTATCAGTTAGATTTTTTTGTTTTGGATGAAGAAAATGCTTTCCGTGTCTCAGGCCTACCAGTGTTATGACACAGATGCCCCGTGTGAATGTGGTGCTCACGGAAGCCGTGGTACCGTGTCTGTCACGAGACAATGCTGAACACAGGGAGGGAGCTGTGAAGTTCTGGCACCAAGTATAACCTTGAGTGGAAATCAGTTACAGATTTGTATTTACAAATCTGTATTTGTATGCAAATTTGTATTATAGATTACAATTACAGATGTTTTCCAGTACAAAAACCAGTGCCTGTATGGAACTGTGCATAAACTGAGCAGGAACTGACCTAGCTGCATGAGGATAAAAGGGGTTTGTGGTAGGAGTCTGAACACTTGATCTTCTTGTTTCATGTCGAAAGAAGTTTTGATTTTGTCACCCTTTCTTACAATTGACAATGAAGTTAAAATTACAAACCCCCAGCACTTGTGAAACAAGTAACATTTTTACCATTCCACAACAAAACCTTTGTTTTCCTTAGAGAACAAGTAGTACTGAGCTATAATCAATATTTACTGGAAGAATTTGTATTAGGGCTTGCACAAGACCACCTGGTTCAGTACTTCAGGAAATGCCTTAGGATGTAGAAGTAACCCCCACAAACAGTAGGACCAGAGTGTAGCACCAGAACTACAAAAAAAGTTTTGGGATGCAAAAAGAATCCATTTTAACCCCTGAACCTTCCAGGCCAAACAGACTCTGGCTCTGAACAGCTCTACACAGTTCACTTATTTTTCAGAGTCTCATCTGCCACTATGGCAGTAAAGACTGTCCTGGCATTCAAGAAATTATTTAAAACAAAAAAATCCCCCAAACCCTGAACCCCTGAAGGGCTCAGCATGCTGAAAACACACACCACTGGAGGTGGTTACTGCATTATATATACATACCTGGAGAAAGCAGGAGCAGAGCTTTTAGTGCCCCAGCCAGCACAGGTATCCTCCTCCTGCAGTTCTTGCTTCAAGCTGGAGTCCCAGCACACAGCTCTGTGTCTCTGTCAGTCCCTCCACTCTCATGGGGGCAAATTTAAGATGTGACCCCAACACACACTGGCAATCTCTCCATGACTGGTAAGCAGTAACTCAACCAATGCCAGGATCCCCAGAATTACAGACCACTCATTACAGTGCCTCTGCTCCTCCAGCACAAAGGTGACTTTTCTTAATGAAAAAATGCCAGCTGCCTGTGCAATTACCTGTGCAAGAAGAGTCCTCTTCTTGGAGGCATGCTCAGCAGAGACAGCCATGTTCTGAGGTAGCGGCAAAGAAGCCAAAGAGTACCAGATGTTATTCTGTTGTCAGTCTGTAGCAGCAGGAACAAAGAAACAACATTATCTCCCCTAACACAAGAACGTTCTCCTCGGTGGTAAAACAGACTTTTGCAAAGTCACTGCTAAGCTACAGTGACATTTTACTGGAAGCTGCTGGAATTTCTAGTGGTCAATCTGCTTTCTCCTGAACTTCACTTTAATCTTCATGAAAAGAAAATCCTTTGCATGGAAGATGATCATTACTTCTCAGTCAAAAGAAACAGATGCAGATCTCTAAAGACATAACAACTAATTAATAAAGCAATGAATAAAGAGAAAATTAACAAAGCTGAACAAAAAATTAACCTCTCAGTTTTTCCACATCCCAGGTGGTCTATGCATACATACCTTCATCTGCGCAATGAACAGGCAGTCCCCTCCCAAAAAAACCCCAGAAGGATATTTTATTTTTTAAAGTGTTGCAATACAACAAATACATGATCTGTACAAAGGACACAACAGGGCCATTTTAAATACAATCAGGAGAAAGGAGTCCCCATATTCACAGTCCTCGACAACATCCTCTACCAGAGCCTGAACCAACAATTTAAGGATTCACTTAAAAAACAAACTAAAAAAATCAAACCCACCCCAAACAAGTTAAAAAATTTAAAGGTCTCCAAAGAGTCTGTGGGTGTATTGTCTTACAGCAGAGCTCATGGGGCATTCTGTGAAGGGTCACAATGGCATCTTATTGCCCTCAATGCTGATTTTCACTGCATGGGCCGATCTGCTTTTTTTCCTGATATCTGTGAATTTCCGCATCTGTTTGTCCAGTCGACTCACCCCTTTCTTAGAGGTCCCCTGGAACTTAAAAAATAAAACTAATAATTACCACTGAAAAAAAGCAGAGGCCCCAGAGGTCCAAGGCAAGCGGCACATGCGAGGTTGCACCTGGGCAAGGAGCTGGGGGAGCCACTGGGCCCAGCTAGTCTGTCTGTCTTCTTCCCAGGAGGGGAAAATGCTTCCCCCAGGATCTGCAGGGCCCAGGTGCAGGCAGTGGCACTCACAGCCACCACAGTGCTGGGTCAGTCACTGTGTAGCTGGAGATCATTTGGAGGTTTCTATCTGCTGGCGGGAGCTATGTCAGAACCACAGTGCACCAGTGTGACCCCTCTGGGCTTCCTGCAGGGGAGTTAGACACAGCATCACTGGGACTAAGGCTGACACATCAATTCCACACTGCCAGTTATTTTAAAGGTCAGGGATTAGTATTTAGAAAGCAAGAGATTACTAAAAAAAAAAGCTGGTATGGGGGGTAGCAAAAAGAAATGCCTAAGCTGACCATACAAGCTACTATGAGTTATTGCATTTCATCTCTGTATTTGAACTGCAAATGAAAAGCAGGTGGCGCAACAGTTATTCTGCACAGATTAATACAGTGATGGTGTGCTGAAACACTACTGAAGACAAACAGCCAGGACCTTCCAAGCCATAGCCAGTGCTTCCTAGAAGGCAATATTCCTTAACCAGACAACAGAAACAGTAAGTGATGGAAACGTGACACCTTTAAGGTTGGGAGTAACAGTGATACCCGAAACATGCTACTTAGTATCTGGAAACACATCCATTAGAAACTTGTTCCCATGGCTAAGGAAGATGCTCCTGACATGCTGATTTTAAGTAAGCTTTATTCATAAATCTGTTCACTATTCATTGAAATTACAGCTAAAATTTCACAGTGATGTTTAAGAAAATATCTTTTTAAAAACAAATAAATATGAAGCTTAATATGAACTCAACGGTTATATATGACTTGTGCTCACCTCTTCCTATCACTGTTAGCTTGTGGCAGCCCTGCTCACAGCACTGAAATGCAGACCAGGAATTGTCAAAGCAATTCCCATATTAGTGCACGTTCTCCCAACCCACACTCACAGCAGAGGATTCTTCTCCCCCTGGTCTCATTCTGTAGCTTCCATCAACCACCCTTATTGTCTCACATCACTCTACTTCCTTGAAGGAGCAGGTGTGAAAACACCTCACTGTGCCCCGTCAGAGGTCAGCCACAGACGCCAGCGTGCAGTGACACGAGGTCTTGTGCCAAGGACTAAGAAGTCCCATGTGTCGCTTCAGGTGAATCTGGAAAACCTAATTGTGTCAGAACAGTATTCAAAACCACAGGTGGTGCAAAGCTGGTTTTGAGCACAGGTATTTTCTGAACTCCTGTCATTCGGGTACCCTGAAGCTGTGCAGGCAGGAGCCATGGCAGATGCTATGTGCTAGAGCCTGTTTTCTCCTGTACAAGTTCCCGTGTAGTCACAGTACAGACACGAGAGAATTCAAGGAGAGTTTTCCAGGTTTAAGTTAGGGTGTGCACACTCCTGTCCTGCATGTGCAAACTGCCAACAGCCGGAGCACATGCACTGTCCACACCTCCCTCAAGGGATACCTCTCCAACTTGGGAAGGCAGTGGCATGGCTACAGGGGCATCCTGTTGCCTTCAATGCTGAACTTGATGGCCCGATGCACTTTGCTGAGTCGTTTCTGTTCAGCAAACCGTCTCTTGTGCTTTTCCAAGCGACTAATACCTCTCTTAATAGTCCCGGGCTAGAAACAACATCTCAATTAATGGACAGAAGGAGAAAGAACAGCAGACAGCACAGCAACAGTTACTTCTTCCACTTACACATATTCTACCACATATACCCCTTTTAAATGAAACTGTGTGAGTAGATGGATGAAGACAAAGCAACACAAAGGCCTCCACTGAAGCTGTTCATGCTTACCAAAACCTCAAAGGTTTCCCAAACTGGAATATTATCAGAACATGATACAAAAGCTGGGAGAGGTATAAAAACATAGGTGCAGTGACACAGGTACTGAACTGCAGCTTTAGCTCAAAATGCTTTAAAGCAAGAGGCCTGTAATCAGATTCTCACCTGAGAGAGAAATTCTAGAAAAGTTAACTCAAAAATCTCTTTTTGGTCAGAGGTGTTTTCCTGTGAAAACATGCGATGAGCTTAGAGCAGCCTACTTATCGGGGAATTTAATTTACTGTCCACACTCACTACAAGAGGCCCTAAAGAACTACCCTCCTGTACAGTAACCATGGTGATATGGTGACAGAATCCCAGGCTTAGGAACAGCCACCCAGACACTGTTAGTGCTTACCCTGGAGGACTCCATCTCCACGTTCCACTTGGGCCTGACCACGTAGTCTTTGTTAGAGGGCATTGGCACTCTCGCCCGGGCACAGAACCCAGGGTCCCCGGGCCTGAGAGCCCTGTGGAAAAAAAGGATGTGACTGTTATGGACAAATCTTATCTCAGCCTGCTGTCCTCTGAAACACACTGCGTACCACTGCCTCTAAAACCTCTACACAAGTTCCATAGTGGTAGTGCCACCANAAAAAAAAAAAAAAATCCAACCTACTTTTCTTCTCCTGTTAACACTTTCTCCAGGTCCCTGCGGGGAGTCTGACCTCCAGAGCTGCAAGAAAAATAAATATTTATAGGCATCTATACACAGAGAAAGAAATTTAAAAAGACAATCAAGTATGCTAAAAGAGAAGAGAGACTATAACACACTACCCTTTTATTTCCTTTAGTATTTGCACACCACTTGGTTTCTCTTAATGGAGTCGTAGATGATTTCATGTTTCTGCCTGCTACTCCTACCTGCTCATTTTCCTTCGATGAGGCATCTGTTCCAAATCTCTCTGTTCCCTCTCTTCTCTGGTCATGCCTTTGTAGTTTGAGGTAAGGCCAAAGATGGGTCGAGACCATTCATCTGTTAAAAAAATGTTTAGTTAACAAAGACCAGGCCTTTGTTTCTCTCAAACCACTCTGGTGACCAAGTACAGTTTTGAAAGTTTTTAGCAAGTATTTATGCTTCCTTTCTAAAAGATGATTTTTTGAGCCCTCAGTATTTAATGGAAAACCAGTCTTGCAAACAGAAAGCAAGAGATTTCGTCCTTAAAGTCTCTTTGTTGCCTGCTCTTTTAGAACATCTCCAAGCTCTCAGAATACTCAGTGTCAGGAGCTCCTGCACAACCCAGGAATGCTATTTTAGAAATACACAGAGAAGTTCCAAAAGAACCTAAGTTATCATCAGTCTGCAGCCATTCTGGATGGAATGCACTCCACACGGAGTACAGCTGGTTGAGTAGTAAACATTCAGTCAGCCAAGCTCTGTCTGAAGTCCATGAATAAACAGTCCCCTGGCAGCACCTTCCTGCCTCTGCAGCATACACTCCAGATCTGGACAGTGAGCCAAGAAAGAACTGGGGCAGAACAAATGCCATCCCCTGGTTTAGGACAATGAAACAAGTGGATGCAGAAGTTAATGTAGCAGTGTTTGTTAAGAGCTCTACAAAGTTATGAAACAGATCAGTGAGGTTCCCTACACTGCAGAACCTGTTCCACAGACAAGTGCAGTGCACCAGAACCCATGCAGAAGTTCCATCCACCATGATGCACTCTCAGACAAGGGGCAGGCAGTTTTACGTACTGATCAGCTTCCCAGCCATGTCCTTGTTGGGTCTGGACTCCTTGGGGTGTTTGTACAGGTACATCACAGCCCGCCCAATGCCGCTGTGCTTCAGCGTCTCTTGGCTCACACTGGGCAGCTGCAGAGAGAAGTCAGAAGATAGCAATAAATTATGTCTGAACATTAATGGTGTCAGTGGACTTCAGAAAAAGACCAAAACTCACCTTTCACTTAAATCAGCTTGGAAAAATTTATGTCTTCACTGTCCCACTAGGAATTGTTAAAGGTATCAAACACCTAAACCTAGAAATCTGCCCTAACATTCTTGGGATAATACACAAAATTAGGTCGCTTTCTAGCACTTTTTGCTCCAAATGCTCTTTAGCTTGTATTACCCCAAAACTGTGATACCGCCTTCAAATCATTCATTCTATAAAGATAAAAATTTACACGGCAAGACACTCCAGCAATCAGCTTAGCCACAGACACTGAAAGCCTACAGTGACTGTGAGAGGCCTTCCTGTGTACTGCACACTTCAACAGAGCAGAAAAGAGAAGGGTCAAGGGAAAAAAATTCAGGGATGCACAGCAAGTAACCCTTCACTTAAATTTGGATATAAACCTGAAACAGGCAGGCAGGGCCAAATCATGTAAATTCTTTTACACAAGCACATCTGTTGTGCAGGTTGCTTCCTTGTGTGTTTCACTGCACAGCCCATCAGTAGCAGCTGCAGTTCATTTATCACCTCACATTTCCCTACAGCATAAAACTGCGGAGAAGCCCCAAATCAAATGAGGTTAAAAGTCAGTTCCAAACCTCTTGCAGGATCTTCAGAAGCTCCTCTCTTATCTTTAGGGCTGGCAGACTTCGGTCTGGAAGAGGAGAAAGCCACTCTTTGATGGCAGACATAACACCACTATCGATGAAAGTTTCTTTGAGATCCTGCCTAAAAGGTTTAAAGAGAAGCCCAAAAGTCATGTAATATAGCAAAATCTTAAGACGTGACATTCCTTCAGGAAAATAGAGCATCTGAGTTTGTTTCATGCTAAATTATAAGGGAAAATAATGTTAGGTTTTTGATGTCACCTAGCTTCAGCATTTACTTGGAATAAAAATGTGTTTTACTGCATATTCAGTACAACTGTAGTGTAACTCCATGAAATCTTACAAATTCTGACTATTGCCCAAGGTTACAGTTAACTGAAAGAATGAAACTCACTTTTTAAGATGCATAACTACAGTTGGTAGCAAAGTTAATTTCTTTAGTGCTGGTTTCTTTTGCGTATTCAGCTGACGATCCTCCTGTAGAGAGTTGAAGAATCGGCGAAAGTTAATAAATGAAAGAAATCAGCAACTCCTGCTCTTTGCAACACTTACAAGAAAAAGACTAGTCTATTAAACCAGAAGTGCAACGTTGGAGGGATTACACTAACTTTGTCCCCTGCTCCACAGCTCACAAACAATTATGCAACAAGTTCTCTGAGAAAAGGGTCATCACTTTAGTCAGTATTTCCCACAAAAGCATCACATTAGGAGAGTGTTCCTAAATTTAAATTTTTTTTCCACTTCATGACTTCGACTGACTACAGTAACTGGAGGTCCTCTATAATGTGCACAAATAACACTTCGTTAGTAAAGCCTCACCTGAAACCCAGAAAAATAGCTAAGCAGAACAATGGGAAGGGAGAACATGTATTTTCACCTCTGTCATTTCAAAGTTACTATCATCCAAGGCCTGATTGTCATACTGTTCAGTACTTGTCTCCCATATTAAAAACACCCATTGCAATCAACAGATTTCTGTCCAGCTCTGGTAATTCCTTTATACTCCTCCTAATCCACTGAAGGCTCTTTCTGTGCAATGTTCATTTTAATGCAAGGGAGGAGATCCTTCTAATGCATCTCTTCCCTCTTCCTGCCCCTGTATTTCAAACTTTGCCACCTCATTCAAAACATCTACCTGTCATTTTGTCTGAGAAAGGCTTTCCTGTCAAGCCCAAGAAGTTTCAGTTGCCTTCCAGATTCCTTTCTCACTCTCCCCATCTTTCTGAACTCATTATCCTTATGATCTTGTTCTCAGGAAGACTTTTTGTTGTTTCTATTTGTAAAGCTCCTCATTCTAAATTCTTGCATACCCCTCATTTGGTTTTAATGTGTTTTGCTGTGTTGTTTATTCATTTGATTGCTACTCCAACAAAAAGAGATGACACCTGACAAAAGGCAAGATCCCATAAAACCTTCCACAGTAACATATTAAAAATTTCTCCTAGAAAAAGGCAGGCTGCCAAGACAGAAGGTCCCATCAATCTGTTACTCTGACATCATTACCACTGCACTGTCATTCAAACAGTTTGGAAAAGGGCGCTTCTCAGGAACAAATACCAAAGAATGGGACATGCCAGTAACACTACAATGAAATGAAAGCATAGTCCCTTTTTCAGTATTTAACATACTTCTAGGTAATTTATAGAGCAATTATATATCCCTTTTTATAGAAGTTGATCTCAACTGATCAAAGTTTAGCAATTCAACTAATTTTAATTTTTAAAACTAGTATTTTACCAAAATCTCAGTAGAATAAATGTTTTCATTTAGAACAGCAAAATAACATTTAAATGGTTCTAAAGAGATTAGAAGCTTTCCATAGTGTACAGGTTACTCCTGCTGAACACAAACCAGATTTTTGTATCTTACTAATCACACGATTTTCCCATAGAAGGGAACTGAATTTTAAGGTGTCTTTGGAGCGTGGAAAGCTCACCTCAGCAGCTTCATTCATCTTCACAATCATGGCACTGACCACGTCATCTGCGTCACTGATGAAGGTGCCCCCGTCACGGTTCCGCCTGCGCTTGCCGCTCATGCTCTTCTTCCGCTGCAGCATCATGTCGAAATCGGACATGAAGTCCATGCTGAAACACAACCACGGTGTTTGCTGAGGGCAGGAAATAATTCTGTGTCTCTGTAGTGTACAAACACTGTGTCTCAAGGTCCTTGTGAGCTAACTGATTATCCTCAGTATGCAAAATGCAAAACTAGCAAAGGGCTCCAATGGCTCCCTCAGACCTTGCATTTGTAATACCCAACATGTGCACACCTGTAATATCCAGGATCCATAATGCCCTTTCCCCAAAATCTGGCATTAAGGAATAGGTAATAGACTGACTTACTGCTTCCCTCTTTTGATGTTATCATCAGAGTCCGATTCATCTGCAGTCTCCTTCATGTCTCCATCACCTTTCTCTTCCTCCAAATCCTCCTGGTTAAAACCCTAAGGAGTACAGATAGTGCAAATCAGTGTATGGATCAGGACTGAGCATCTACTCAGGTACCTGACTTTGACACTAAAAAAACCTCAAGTAAGTCTTCAGAGGATCTAGAAAGAGGAACCGAGTCTTTAATTCCCCCTGTGACTACAGTCACCCAAAAACTCCCAGAAGACTTAATGCAAAGATTACCCCAGTGAGTCTGGCAGATACAAAACTGACCTGATGCAGCATATACATTCTCTTCAGATCTAGCAAGTCTAGAGTCCTGTCAACAGGAGACATCCACAGTAACACTTACCGTAAATTCCTCCTCTTCCTCATCACCAGATTCTCCAAATATATCTGCAATCAGGTTCCTGTGAAAGTAACAGCAACATTTATCTATTTGGACTACAGTGAGATGTGCCTTTTCTGCAAAACCTCTGACGATCGTGTGAAGATCTCCCTTTTGTTCTGTCTCCTTCTACTGACCTTTCTCTTCATGCCACCAATGAAGGTGAACAGTCATTCTCTGGTTGGGATTTATCTGTTTTCCATTCACCACCACTCCCATTGTCTGCAACCCCAAAAGAATTCATATTCTTTTGCACTTACTCTTGTTCATTTCCAGATTCACTGTCACTGCCAAATAGATCTTTCCCTTTTTTCTTCCCAGCATCCTCTTTTCCTTCTTCCTCCTCCTCACTATCGGATACAACATTTTTCTTCCTTTTGTCAGATTTCTCTGAAGCAGCGTCGCTATCCGATTCTTCACCATCGGAAAGGATTCGTACCTTTTTTGCAGCTGCCAGCAGAAAGGAGCATTACTACATGTCCCAGTAACACAGGGGATAACTGTTACTCTCAAGTTATTCTCTGACTAGTCTTCCTACACCAGACCATTGCCATTTCTTAAAAAGCATATCCATTCTGAAGTTTTTTATTAAATCCACAGCTGGAGCTTCCATACGCCACGTCTTCATAAAAAAATTGTAATTTCAAATCTCTCACCCCCAGTATATGGAAAAAAACGGCACAGTAAAAAATTACTAGAGAAACAGCAATGAAGCAGATAAATAACAAACTACCATGTCAACAGAGGCCAGTTAGATCCCTACAGTCTTCTGTTAGACCTATTACTCACAAGTATTCGATACACATTCACACAGCAAAGCAGTCAGAACAGTAGCCTCTACAAATGCAGTTCTGCTCCAGAACTAAATCTTATTGTTTCCCACTTAGACGTTTTATTCACATAAAAACAATGATTTAACTTTCACACCACTGCCTGTCACAGCATGTTTTCACAGTATAGTTTCTTACGTGTTTTCTCATTGTCATCCTCACTATCAGAAAGGATGGCTGTTTTCCTCTTCACCGTCTTTTCTTCCTCTTTCTCATCTTCATCACTGTCTGATATTTTACGTCTCTTAGGAGCTTCATCTTCACTGTCAGAGCCCTGAAATCCTTTCCTTACATGTTCATTATCTGAATGATGAGAGTCATTCTGCACCTTTTCCTTCCTGTCCTCCCCATCGCTATCTTCAGATTCTATCTGCTTGTGTCTGGACACATCCTCGCTCTCGGAGTCGCTGGCTGGCTGCTTCCGGAGCTCTTCACTCTCGGAGTCACTGGCTGGCTGCTTCTGAAGCTCTTCACTCTCAGAGTCACTGACTGGCTGCTTCTGGAGCTCCTCGCTCTCTGAGTCGCTGGCTGGCTGCTTCTGGAGCTCCTCACTCTCTGAGTCGCTGGCTGGCTGCTTGTGTGATTCCTCATTTTCAAAGTCACTGCTGTGATCCCTTGGAGGGTCGCCATTGTCAGAGTCACTTGCTCGATGGTTTAAGGCCTCCTCATTTTCAGAGTCACTTAAATGCTGGTTTGGACGATCCTCAGTATCAGAATCACTGTCTTTCCCTCCATGGGTTGCTTCATTTTCTGAATCACTTACATTGTGATTTGGGGGCTCCTCATTATCTGAGTCACTTTCTTTTTGCCTTGGGACATCTTCATTTTCAGAGTCTGTCATATGAGGCTCTCCCACTTGCCCATCATCTTCGGCATCACTGTGTTCATTCTGAAACAGAAAAATAATCTCAGGCAACTAAGCAAAAACACCTTAAAAAGTAAAGAAAAAATGTTCTAAATTTTTGCTTGTCCTTCCTCCAATTTGGTTACCCAAGGTGCTGCAAACTGAAATAATTTCTATGTAGAAATAATTAGACAAGCGGCAACAAAAGCCTATTAAATACTTCACATCAAGAAAAGTATTAAGAAATCATGGAAGTATGTCCATCCTACAGCTCCATGGTATTTTGAAAACAGTAACAGAGATCACAGAACACTTAAATAAGCATGTCTAAGAAGGGTCCAGTTGATCAAGAGTAAAGGCATAGTACTTTTAATAGGTCAGGCCTTCAAAGTGGTTGAGTTGAAATGCCCAGTAACAAAACCAAAAGGAGTATCTTGCATTTGTCACTTTATTTTCCAGAAGATCTCAAACAGATGTTTTCTGTGTCAAACACCTTAGTGAAACAGCACATGCACTATGCTCCAAATGAAGCTAGTGCCTGTTCCCTCTTTGTCCAGGAAACCTAATTAAGAACAACTAAAGAACAAAAGCCTAGCCAAAAACAAGAATAAAGTTTTAGTCAGACCTTTCAGAGTATTACCGTTAACAAGTTTTGTGTTTCTGTGTGCAATTTTCTCTCCAATGCTGACCGCTCCCATCCTTATCCAGACACCCACGATAACCCATGCACAAACACACCCAATCTGGCTTCAGAACTGAAACAATCCTTTGACTCTACTTCAGCAAAAAATACTGAGCCAAATGCTCCATTTTTAAGAATCTCTAACAAGCCACCTTGCTAAGTATAATTACTCACAGCCTCATCTTTTATCTTTCCAACATCTAATTTATACTTGGGAAAAAAAAATCACAATTGCATTTACCTGCAAATACGAAATTAGATTCTTAAACACTCACTCCATTAATTCAGGTCTCACAGCTACTGTCACCATAATCCTGTTTTCATCTGAAAACAACATTGTACAAGAACTTCTCTTTTGCATACTCAACTCAAAGTCTCAGTCATTTTGTCTCAGCAATAAACTTTTTCTACTTGCAAACTGAGTATTGTCCTAGGAAATGCTTTAAGACCTACATGTCCCGAAGTTTCCAAATCTCTTTTTTCTGCAATTTAATTTCCTTGGAAACAGACTGTCTATTTTTATTTTCTGTAATCGTTCTACTCCCAACTTCAGAGCCGTAAAAGACCATAGGTGTAGCTATCCCTACACCTACAACAAAGAATACTATTCATCTTTAAAATGCATGATGCAGGAAGAAATTTAAATAAAATTAATTTCAACTGTTCTCAGGAACTACTTCCTCCACAATTACTCTAAGTGGCAAAGAGCATTGCTTTTAAAGACTTTGGACTTTATATACTTATTCCTTTGGCTAGCACTTGATAAAGATCTTCTAAATTACTGCAGAATGACTAACAAAGTTACTGAACAATGAAAAAATCCCCAGGACTATGGAATTTTAAAACATGCACTTTGAATACTACTTCACTATTTCCATGTTACTTAATGCTTAACTACAAACAGCTGTGGTGACAATCTGAGCTGTTTTCTCTCTGCTGCTTGTTCCTGTCTCTAAAGCAATGCATCTCTTGAATCTTTTGTATCCAGTAATTCTCATTTCTCCTCACAGAAAGGAAACATTGTTCTCTTAAAACCTGAATCTGGAATTTTAAAGAATTAAATATTAATATTAGGAAGTGACAGAATTGAGGATGTACACTCAACTGCTCTCAGCTTGTTACTATTTCCCTTACCAAAAAATCACTTTGATTGCCCTTCTCCTGCCTAGTATGTCCCACATAAACCAATCACAGGTGTGCGAGACAGATCTTCCCTGACCATATTACTCGAGACTAAAGAAAACTGCAGCTGGAAACAGAACAGAAAGCAGATTCCACAGCAGTTACAGGTAAGGTCATTGAGAAACACTGAAATCAAACTGGTATCTACAGTAACAAAAAATATTTAATCCTTGTTTTTCTACCGTTTTATTTTTTGTGGGTTTGTCTGTCTTCTCTAAATGTCAGATGGTGAATGCTGAATAGTACTGATAATTATGTTAGCAGTAATAAAGGATTTTGCTAAACAAATCCAAGGAAATGAAAAAAAATACTGCTCTTTAAGATATTAGGACCATCATCTTTGCAGCTTCCAGATAAATTCTTTGGAAAGCAATTAAACAAAATCAAGAATCAAATAGAATCAGTAATGATCCTTAATATTTCTGAGGTCAGAAGAGTGGCTGCAGGTTATATATGCACCTGTTCAGAACTAATCACTAAATTACAAAGAACCTCTTAGGCAGAAGCAGGGTGAGCAGACACTAATTCCAGAGCATTATTACTGAAGATGATTACAAAATCCTGAGCCCTTAACCTGTTACTGCAAACTGACAGTCACTCCTGAGAATGAAGGTGGTTGGTGAGGGAGGGCAGAGCACAGCTGGCAGACTCAGCCAGGGCTCCCAGCAGCTCAACTGCTGCACCCGGAGCAGCCACCGAGAGCCCCTGCACGGCCCCGGGGAACCCCTGCACGGCCCCGGGGGAGCCCCAGCACAGTCCTGGGAGCCCTGCACAGCCCTAGGAGCCCCTGCACGGNCTGCACAGACCGGGGAGCCCCTGCACGGTCCCGGGAGCCCAGCACAGTCCTGGGGAGCCCCAGCACAGCCCTGGGGAGCCTCTGCACAGACCGGGGAGCCCCAGCACAACCTGGGGAGCCCCTGCACAGCCTGGGGAGCCCTGCACGGCCCTGGGGAGCCCTGGGGAACCCCTGCACAGCCCTGGGCACGCAGAGGCACCTGTTCCTCTCGCCCAGGGTGGAACGCTGAGGCAGCACCACTGCGTCAGGGAGTGCAGCACTGCCCCACAGCCCCCATCATGGGCACCTGCTGCAGCAGAACTGAGACCCTGCACAGGGAAGGACCTGCCCACAGCCCACAGCAAGAGGCTTCTGCATACAATTAATGAATCTGCATGTTTTGGAATGTAATTGATATAAAAAGTGACCAACTTCCCAGTAAAATGATGAAACGCTGCTGGATATGTTTGATAGTCTTCACGTTCTCTTTTTATTAGTTCATCTCTAAAAAACTGAGTCCAAAGAAAAGAAGTATTTAATATTTGAGTTTTCTAGTTTTCCTTTTCCAAATGCTTGACTAAGAGATCAGACATCCTCAAAACTGAGTAGGTCTCAGGTAATTACTACCGCATTTTTCTCTAATTCCTTTGCTTTCTTTTCTTCCTCCTCTTTATCTATAAACATTTTAACTGAGATGTCCTTATTTTTTTAATGAAAGAGTTCTATAATATGAGGCTTTAGTACAGTATAAAACAAGGAATATATCAAAATCAAATTTACAGTGTTACACTTCTACATAAAAGTAACAGCTACCAAGCAGTTTACTGGATCAACATGCAGCCACTTTTAAGAGCTACTTCTTCAATAATTTAGTAACTTCAACAAAATAGAACCCATCCACTACAATCTCATGAAAGATGCGTGTTAAACTAAGACCTACACAACCATCATGGGCAGATCAGCAAGTTCCTCCTTTTTTTCAGAAAAGTCACATATTTGTGTTTGTTAACAGTCACAGTCTAATCACAATTTATGAAACAGCAGCAACTTGGTGGAAGTGTAAGAACTAAGTTATTACAGATTTCTGTATGAGCCTGACTTGGACAAACACTGTAAACATGATTTCAGATTCATTACTGTACTAAAACTAATTCTAATTGTCTAAAGCAGAATCAGTAAGGACATCAAAGAGAACATTTATAGATAAAGTGGGACTGGGGGAAGGAAAGCCAGAAAAGAATTGTGGAAAAGAAAAACCCACATACCTGAGACCTACATAAGTAATTCCTCAGGATTCCCCTTTTCTTTAAAGTTAAGAACCTGAAAGAAAAGTTTGAAATTTTAAAACTTCAGTTCTTTACACCTGAGTTCTAAATTAGAGACAAAATAGTAATTAAATAGACTTAACTGATTAGGCTGTCTCAAAGGTTTTACTACCTTTCAGTGTCATTTCTCCCACATACTCCTAAAGATGAAGAAAATAAGAGGATGAGAAAATATTTAGAGTAAATAATATGACAAATGACTAAAAGCTACTCCTTTCAGAGATGGCTGCTCCACATTATTGCCTTTTGAGTGCAAAGTGAACTCAGCGGAGGGAAAGAAAAACTAAGACTTCACAAAAAAAATTCCAATTTTGGTTTGAGCTGCATCAAATAATGCATTAACGCTTGACAGTTCACACTTAGTATTGGTCAGAAAAAGGTGGCTTAGCTTGGCTCTTTTAATTGACTTTCTGAAGTATCTTATCCATAGAGGAATATTCAAATCGCAGAACAAAGTCTTTAAAATAATGCCGCACATGAAGAGGACCAGTGAACAAGGGTAACTGGTACTTTCTGCTCACCTAAATCTGAAGATATGCTGCAGATGTAAACAACAGTCAACTTCCTTACCACAGTAAGTAAAATTAAAATCTCAGAAAGTATAGGAAAGTAAGAACCAATGATCAAGCATAAGCCAATGAAGATAGCAGAAAAAGTTTAATATTACTGTAGCAGCATCATGACTCTTCATACATTTATCACACTTTTCTTTCATTAAAACAGAAGTACTCAATCCCTCTGGACAGACAGTTATTTCTCCCAGGCTGAGAAATGTGTTTCCTGCCACACTGAAATTGTAATTGTCACAATGAGAGACGCTGCCTCACAACACATCTATTTCTTCCCTTGGAAATATCAACACCTTTCAAAAAAAGTAAATTCCAAATGTGCTTTACAATTAAGTTTAAATACATGGGAAGAACTTTCATTTTATAAAAATAAAAAACCTTCATCCACTTTCTAACTCTGAGTGAAGTATGACTTCAATAACGGCAGGAAAAAAAAAAAGGATTAAAAGTTATGCCACAGTGGAGTCAGGCCTTCTCTCTCATCAGCCTTTACCACATTTTGAGCAATTTCTAAAACGTTTAGCACTGAAAACCCAGCCAGAGTAAATCCTGATCTTTACATACAATACAGTAGAATACACAGAACACTAGGAAATGGCTTTGATTACAGTTTTATAAGTATCAAAAAGTTCTCTGTAACTTTGCTAGCAGAAGACCTGAGTTTACAGACCAAAATTATTCGTTCTGACAAAAACCTGATGTAACTCTATTGTGAGTCACAAACAATTCTTATAAATTAAATCTTAACTCCCAAACTGTTCTAGAAGTCTAAAGGGAGCCTTCTCTTTTACCACAATCTCCTCTCAGCCCAGTCAATCCACAAATGAAGTGACTCTGCCCCAGAAACAGCCCTGGACCAAACAAAGCCTTTCCATGCTGAATGCTTCTCCGGAACCACTTCAGAGGAAAAACAGGTCCCATTTAGGAACCCTTCAGATGCACACCTGCTCCTTTGTGAATGACAAGGTGAAAACCAGCACAAAGCAGACTCAAGAGTCAGTGCCCCATCTGACACGGAAGCTGGGAGAGCATTTATTCTCTGACAAGGAAATCTCCACCTCCCAAGTGTGTGGTTTTACATCACTGTGCAGAACTTCAGATACAACTTCAAATTCCTCGTAATCCATCTCTTAGTTTCAAACCCCAAATTTTTTGTGAAATCGAGGCTAATCGAGTACAACTTATTCAAGTTCAGAACAGTGTGTGCAATTCTAACAATTAAGAAGAAAAGAAAACAACCCACAAAAAAACTCAAACCAAAACCCTAGCCAACATACTTGCCGAGACACTATCCAACGCTTTTTTATGGTAATACAGCTTTGCCCGACTGAACCCTTAAGAGGAACTGAACAAACACACATGTCTCAGTTAAGGGAGAATGCCATTTTAAACAACAACAAAAAATAATTCAGAGGAAAGTAAACTTTATCTAGATAAAGCTCCCTTAGTACCTCTGAATGGTGCCCTACACTTCCATTCTCCGATCCGGAATGTTGTTCGTTTCCTTCATCTTCCACATCAGATCCTGAGTCCCGCTCGTCTTGCACTGGAGTAGCTCCTCCATCATCTATTCGGACATTAAAAATAGAAAGTAAAATTCAGCGTTTAAAGGAACCGCACAGGAAGAG